>JBBMRE010000142.1:40000-99992 GCA_037974335.1 Prionace glauca | reverse complement strand
TCACGTGCTCACTGTGTCTCTTATCAAAAACCCATCAACCCGCTTCTTAAAAATATTTAGCGAGGCAGCCTCCACCACTTCAACGGGCAGAGAATTCCAGAGATTCACCACCCTTTGAGTGAAGAAGTTCCTCCTCAACTCCATTCTAAACCGCCCCCCCCCCTTTATCTTGAGGCTGTGCCCCCTAGTCCCTACTGTCTTTTTTGAGTGGGAAGAGTCTCTCCACCTCTATCCTATCCATCCCATTCATCATCTTATACGTCTCAATGAGATCTCCCCTCATTCTTCTAAACTCTAACGAGTACAAGCCTAGTTTATTCAGCCTCTCCTCATAGCTCAACCCCCTCAACTCCGGCATCAGCCTAGTAAACCTCCTCTGCACTCCCTCCAGGGCCAAAATATCCTTGTGTAAGTACCTTGTGTAAGTCTATGGGAAGTTGATGAAATTCTCTGAGATATTGTTGTTGGCTCTTTTTGGTGGATTTTGTTCTTGGCCTGTCACATTGAGAGGGAGGGTTGTGCTTTCTGTGGGTGTTAATTCATCTGATGTATGAATATTTTGAAGAGTCTGTGTTTTCTCTTCCAGCTGAGTTTGTGCACTGAGGAGCCAATGTTAGGGATGACTGCCCCCTTGAGCACTACCTCTGATTATGACTATTCGTCTGTGGAGATGCTTGAGATGGACTATACCGATTTTGTCGAGCAGTGTCAGAAGGAGGATGTTCGATCTTTCCGCCAAGCCTTCCTTCCTCCCATGTACGCAATCATCACCGTGCTGGGCCTTCTGGGAAACAGCCTGGTTGTCATCACCTACATCTACTTCAAGCGGCTGAGGACAATGACTGATGTTTACCTGCTGAACCTGGCTTTAGCTGACCTCCTGTTCCTCTTCACCCTGCCTTTCTGGGCGGTGAGTGTGGTCAAGCAGTGGATCTTTGGCCAGGTGATGTGTAAGGCTGTCAATGTGCTGTACAGGCTCAGTTTCTTCAGTGGGATGCTCTTGCTGATGTGTATCAGCATTGACAGATACTTCTCCATTGTGCGTGCGGCCTCAGCGCACAGACACCGCTCCAAGGCAGTTTACTGCAGTAAGATAGTGTCGGTGTGTGTCTGGGTCTTCTCTCTGCTCCTGTCTGTGCCTGAGCTCCTCTACAGTGACCAGAAGCCCAGTGGCAGCGGGATGCTGTGTAAAATGAACCTGGACAACAGCACGATTGTGTTCACAGCGGGCACACAGTTGGCGGTAGGGTTCTTCATCCCTCTGGTGGTGATGCTTTTCTGCTATTGTGTGATCATCAAAACCCTACTGCTGGCCAGGAATTTTGAGAAGAACAAAGCCATCAAGGTGATTATTGCAGTGGTGCTGTTCTTTCTCTTGTTCCAATTGCCCTATAACAGTGTAATGCTGATAGACACCATCAATGATGTGAATGCCACTGTCACCAACTGCAACTTCAGTAAACAGATGAATGTTGCCATCGATGTGACCAAGAGTTTGGCCTATGTGAGGTGCTGCCTCAACCCTTTCCTGTACGCTTTTATTGGGGTGAAGTTCCGCCACGATTTGCTGAAGCTGATGAAGGAATTGGGCTGTATGAGCAGTGAGAAGCTATTGAAATACACCAGTGTTAAAGCTTGGAACAGCAAGAGAGGCTCCATTGCTACTGACACTGACAGCACCACCACCTTCTCACCCTGAGGGCTCACCACCAACTCACTCCAGCCTCTCCTCACCTGGACAGTCACACAGAGTGGGACAAAATCCTTCCAAAGCAGGGAGAGCTTTCCCTGAAATGTGAACATGTCCTGGAAACAGCCTAACTTTAGCTTCCTCTCTCATTGAGACAGTAATCCCACCAGCAGCATGTCCACAAATCCCTGCTGTACTTACTGACCCATCACTTCTGATTCTAAACCTCCCTGAACACGCAGGCGGATTCATCACTCTCATTAACTCCAGATTTAATCTCAGTGTCTCTATACACTTTGTCAGCTTTCACAAGCTGGTTGTGGGGGTTAACAGATTTGGCAACTTGCTGGCGTTACACACTCTGCCTATTTCCTGCGACAGACACTGAATCTCCCTCTCACTGCCCTGCCTAACAATCCAGGATCCATGTCCTGGACACAAATCTCGTCCAATATCCTTACCAATTAATAATATCCTTCATCAAATATTTCCCAACACACTTTGTCAAATATATTTTGTGTCTTCATTGTTCCAGACAGCTGCTGTATTGTGTCAGCAATCATAAAAAACAGCCCCTCCCCTCAAGCTGCACCATTCTGTGATTCAGTGATATTGGCACAGTCTGATCCAACAATTATCAACTCAACTGTGAGTGAGTGCTTAACCTGAGCCAGTGTGTGTGGGACCCCCAGTGAGAGTCAGTGTGTGTGGGACCCCGTACCCCAGTGAGAGTCAGTGTGTGTGGGACCCCGTACCCCAGTGAGAGTCAGTGTTTGTGGGACCCCCAGTGAGAGTCAATGTGTGTGGAACTGTATCCCAGTGAGAGTCAGTGTGTGTGGGACCCCGTACCCCAGTGAGAGTCAGTGTGTGTGGGACCCGTACCCCAGTGAGAGTCAGTGTGTGTGGGACCCGTACCCCAGTGAGAGTCAGTGTGTGTGGGACCCCGTACCCCAGTGAGAGTCAGTGTGTGTGGGACCCCCAGTGAGAGTCAATGTGTGTGGAACTGTATCCCAGTGAGAGTCAGTGTGTGTGGGACCCCGTACCCCAGTGAGAGTCAGTGTGTGTGGGACCCCGTACCCCAGTGAGAGTCAGTGTGTGTGGGACCCCCAGTGAGAGTCAATGTTTGTGGAACTGTATCCCAGTGAGAGTCAGTGTGTGTGGGACCCGTACCCCAGTGAGAGTCAGTGTGTGTGGGACCCGTACCCCAGTGAGAGTCAGTGTGTGTGGGACCCGTACCCCAGTGAGAGTCAGTGTGTGTGGGACCCTGTACCCCAGTGAGAGTCAGTGTGTGTGTGACCCCCAGTGAGAGTCAGTGTGTGTGGGACCCCCAGTGAGAGTCAGTGTGTGTGGGACCCCCAGTGAGAGTCAGTGTGTGTGGAACTGTACCCCAGTGAGAGTCAGTGTGTGTGGGACTGTATCCCAGTGAGAGTCAGTGTGTGTGGAACTGTATCCCAGTGAGAGTCAGTGTGTGTGGAACTGTACCGCAGTGAGAGTCAGTGTGTGTGGGACTGTATCCCAGTGAGAGTCAGTGTGTGTGGAACTGTATCCCAGTGAGAGTCAGTGTGTGTGGGACTGTATCCCAGTGAGAGTCAGTGTGTGTGGAACTGTACCCCAGTGAGAGTCAGTGTGTGTGGGACTGTATCCCAGTGAGAGTCAGTGTGTGTGGAACTGTATCCCAGTGAGAGTCAGTGTGTGTGGGAATGTATCCCAGTGAGAGTCAGTGTGTGTGGAACTGTACCCCAGTGAGAGTCAGTGTGTGTGGGACTGTATCCCAGTGAGAGTCAGTGTGTGTGGAACTGTATCCCAGTGAGAGTCAGTGTGTGTGGGAATGTATCCCAGTGAGAGTCAGTGTGTGTGGAACTGTACCCCAGTGAGAGTCAGTGTGTGTGGGACTGTATCCCAGTGAGAGTCAGTGTTTGTGGAACTGTATCCCAGTGAGAGTCAGTGTGTGTGGGAATGTATCCCAGTGAGAGTCAGTGTGTGTGGAACTGTACCCCAGTGAGAGTCAGTGTGTGTGGGACTGTATCCCAGTGAGAGTCAGTGTGTGTGGAACTGTATCCCAGTGAGAGTCAGTGTGTGTGGGACTGTATCCCAGTGAGAGTCAGTGTGTGTGGGACTGTATCCGAGGGCCATCTCTCTCTGCGTTCTCTGCCCACGATTTCTGCGTATCTCTCTCCGTGATCTCTGCCCATCTCTGTCCGCAATCTCCACCTACTTTCTCTGCGATCTCTGCTCATCTCTCTCCGCGATCTCTTGAGTGTTCGTTGGCAGTCTTCAGCATCTTGGGGTCCTGAGCACTGGAGCCCCCACCACCCCCCCCCCCCCCCCCCCCCCACCCCCACCCCACCAAGTTCTCCACCCTCTCTACCTCACTCTCCACCTTTAAGATACTCTCAAAACCTACCTCTTTAACAATCTTCTGCTCATCACTCTGAGTATCACCAAATGTGGCTTTGTGTGGGATGTTACTTTGTTGTGCTGCTGTGATGTGCCTTGTTTAGGTTTAGTGTATTACTGCCCTTTGTAAATGCAAATTGTTCTTTAACTGTTGTAATTTGTCGAAATTGTAGTTATAATGGGCCCTCTGTGATAAAGATGCTTGTGTTTGGTTCCTTCTCCATGAATGTAGAACAGTTTATCACTAAGCTGCTCATCCTGTTTCTGTTGGATTTTTCAGTAGAGTTAAGCAAACATATCATTTAGTTTCTGAGTCTATTATATCCTGATTGTATTGAGAAAAGATTTGGAGACAATAAATATTTTTATAAAAATCAATTTCATCTTTATTGTAAAGAATTGCTTTTTCTGGAATAAAAGATTATCTTTCCTGCTGCAGCTTCTGACATTTTCTCATTTTGTCTGTTTATTTTAAGATGTTGGTAACACGGTGAGTTCTTGATAACCCAGCTCGAGCCCTCAGAATCCAACTCCAACCCCACAGGGGACAGTGATGTTGCTGTGGGTCTGGATTCTCTGACCATGCAACACCCCAGGGCAGGAAATCCCCACCCCACTCCAAGGATCAATAAACGGCCCACCCAATATTCCCTCTCACCCGTTACAAATATCACGGCTGGCGAGACGGGGAATCTTAGGCCATAGATTCAAACTCTCTGCCTCCCTCCAACAACACTCCCTCCATCCCTCCAACAACACTCCCTCCATCCCTCCAACAACACTCCCTCCATCCCTCCAACAACACTCCCTCCATCCCTCCAACAACACTCCCTCCATCCCTCCAACAGCACTCCCTCCATCCCTCCAACAACACTCCCTCCATCCCTCCAACAACACTCCCTCCATCCCTCCAACAACACTCCCTCCATCCCTCCAACAACACTCCCTCCATCCCTCCAACAACACTCCCTCCATCCCTCCAACAACACTCCCTCCATCCCTCCAACAACACTCCCTCCATCCCTCCAACAACACTCCCTCAAAATAAGGTTTGATTCACCTCTCAGTTCTGTCACGTCATTAACAAAGAACAAAAACAGCCCGGGAAACAGGCCCTTCGGCCCAACGAGCCCGTGCCGCCATCTTAACACCACCAGTCCCCCCTCCACCCATGAACCTTATCTATTGTTTATGGCATTCCACATTGAGGGAAACTAATTTAGGGACAATTTATTACCTCCAATCAGCCTAACAGCACATCTTTGGGGGTGTGGGAGGAAACCGGAGCACCCGGAGAAAACCCACGCAAGCACGGGGAGAATGCGCAAACTCCCCACAGACACCGGCCCAAATCCATGTGTCTGCACAGCAATCAGTGATAGTCACTGAGCTGTTGTCTTGCCCAGTATCTGGTCCAGTTTAGGCACACACTAACGACATGAAGCACTAGGCCAATCTCGAACATTCAAGAGCAGCCCCAGTACGACCCATCGTGTGTATGCCCCTCGTTGGACAACAAGACTTAAAACCTGTGAATGAAAAGAGAAAAACATTATTATCATACCACATCCTTTTACATTACCAGGGACGCCCCAATGCTAATGAACCTTATTTAAAACAATCTCCTATATCCTCCCATCTCCAACCCACTCATGTGCAACAGGGGTACATGGACAGGGTACACTGACAGGGGTACACTGACAGGGGCACACTGACAGGGGTACACTGACAGGGGTACACTGACAGGGGTACACTGACAGGGGTACACTGACAGGGGCACACTGACAGGGGTACACTGACAGGGGTACACTGACAGGGGTACACTGACAGGGGCACACTGACAGGGGTACACTGACAGGGGTACACTGACAGGGGCACACTGACATGGGTACACTGACATGGGTACACTGACAGGGGCACACTGACAGGGGTACACTGACAGGGGCACACTGACAGGGGTACACTGACAGGGGCACACTGACATGGGTACACTGACAGGGGTACACTGACAGGGGCACACTGACAGGGGCACACTGACAGGGGTACACTGACAGGGGTACACTGACAGGGGTACACTGACAGGGGTACACTGACAGGGGTACACTGACAGGGGTACACTGACAGACATTCACTGAGAGCAGTACAGTCACAGGATACAGTCACAGAGGTTCACTCATTCACAGGGGTACACATAAAGGTGTACCTTCGCAGGTTTATATTCCAACATTGTACATAAGAGAACAAAATGTTTTTCTGGTGTTCACATTAACAGATTTTTTCTTTCTGGGGATGTGAGTGTTGTGGGTAAGTGTGGCTTTTAATTGCCTTTCCTCCTGCCCTGAGGAGGGGGTTGTGGGGCTGCCTTGAACTATTATGTCCTTGTGATGGTGAGGCACCTCTGTGTGGGCGGCAGTGGGGTTGGGGGTGGGGGGGGGTGCGGTTTAAATATGTAGCAATAACTGGTGGTAAGGATTTAAGAATATAAAATTCTGACAAATGTTTTTCAGTTTGTTGCAGCGAACAGGATTTCTATCTGAGTTAGGGATCTCCCCCTGGGCTTTGGATTGTGAGCAGATCTCAGCAATGACCTGTCACTTGTCCATGTTCCTACAGAAAACTCAACTCGGAAATCTGTCTCGACAAAACAAGGTGGGGGGGGGGGGGGGGAGTTGGGGGGGGGGGGGGTTTGGGGGGATGGGGGGATGGGGGGATGGGGGGGCAGGGGGGTGGGGGGGTGGGGTGGGGCTGGGGGGGGTTTGGGTGGGGGGGCGGGGGGGTGGGGGCTGGGGGGGTTGGAGTGGGGGGGGTTGGGGGCTGGGGGGGTTGGGGTGGGGGGCGGGGGGCTGGGGGGCTGGGGGGGTTGGGGTGGGGGGCGGGGGGGTGGGGGGCTGGGGGGGGTGGGGTGGGGGGGCGGGGGGGTGGGGGGGTGGGGGGGTTGGGGTGGGGGGCGGGGGGGTGGGGGGCTAGGGGGGTCGGGGTGGGGGGCGGGGGGGGTGGGGGGCTGGGGGGGGTTTGGGTGGGGGGGCGGGGGGGTGGGGGGCTGGGGGGGTTGGGGTGGGGGGCGGGGGGGGTGGGGGGCTGGGGGGGTTGGGGTGGGGGGCGGGGGGGTGGGGGGCTGGGCTTTTAGCAATAAGACAGCAGGTGGAGAGAGTGAAATGATTCCTGTTCCATGCCCAGCGAGAATCTCCTGTCAATTCTAAGCAATACTGGGAGTCCTCCTCACCAGCTCCCTCAACAAGCATTAACTGCATCCTCAAAGGGGTCAGGTTTGTAGGAAATGGGGCAGTTTGTTACTATGCTGAGTTAGTTCCTCCAATCAAAACCATGAGCCAAAGGGTTGGGAATAAAAGACATTGAGCATTCATCCGGTGAGAATGCAGCTGATATGGAGGACACCAGGAATCAATCAAAGCCAAAAACCCATTCCGACAAAACCAGTTCCCATTCCCCAAGGTGTGAGGAAGAGGAGGTTTCATTGAGGATGTGTTACTGGTTGGTGTGTGAGTGCTCCCTCTGCCCAACCCTCGCTGGCCCTTCAATAACGTGGCAGATGTATGATGTATGATGTATGATGTATGATGTATGATGTATGATGTACGATGTACGATGTATGATGTATGATGTATGATGTATGATGTATGATGTATGATGTATGATGTATGATGTACGATGTACGATGTATGATGTATGATGTATGATGTATGATGTACGATGTACGATGTATGATGTATGATGTATGATGTATGATGTATGATGTATGATGTATGATGTATGATGTACGATGTATGATGTATGATGTATGATGTATGATGCGGTCGATCTGATGTGAAGCGGGAATGTTCTCAATGTGAGGCTGTGGTTTGTGATGAGCGACACAAGCAGCTGCTGGAGGGAGGTCTTTGTCACCCTGTCGGGGTAGAGAGGGAGAAGCAGACTGTTAAAGAGCACAGCAGGAACTCCAAGGTATTTTATAAAGTTAGCCTGCACCCTAATGTTTACACTTGATTTTGGCATTAGGGTGAGCGTAAGGTGTTTCCTCCAGGTATGATTCCAGTGACCCACTAGGAAGCTTTTATCAAAACAAACATTATTTAAGAACACGGTTAAAATATAACAAAAATAATTAGCATAGCTTTTTCCAATTAACTATTTAAACAAAGTATAATTCTTAACAGCTAGTTATCTCGACTGTTCCAATGTAGTAGGCTCCCCCATAGATATGTACCCCTTCGTTTGAACCAATTAGCACAGAAACCAAAGGTGTTTACTTGGATGCTAGATTTCCAACTTCTCAACATTTCTGGAGAGTGATCCAGAAAAACTCCTGCCTTCAAATTTTCATGCAATAACTTCCAGAGAAAGCGCCAGCCCCAAACAATAAAATCTCAGGAGAAAGCCTTATTTACTGGCAGCTTCCGATCTCCACTTCAGACAGAGCAAGAGATACAGAAAAAACAACCTCTGTCCAAAAATCCCCAAAACAGAAAGCCTGGAGCTCTCTGTGAAAGCCAAGCTTTACCCCAGTCATATGATCCAATCTGTCAATCAACCCAATCAAGGCTGACTCTGCAATTCCAGGGGGAAAATAACACAACCCTTTATTAAGTTTAAGTCTATTTTCAGTGTCACAAGTCGGCTTATATCAACATTGCCATGAAGTTACTGTGAAAATCCACTCGTCACCACACTCTGGCACCTGTTTGAATACACTGAGGGAGAATTTAACATGACCAATGCATCTAACCAGCACATCTTTCAGACTGGGTGAGGAAGCAGGAGAGCCTGGAGGAAACCCATGCAGACAAAGGGAGAACATGCAGACTCCACACAGACAGTGACCCAAGGGTGGAGATTGAGCCCGGTTTCTGATGCTGTAAGGCAGCAGTGCTAACTACCGTGCCACCCACAGCGCATTAGTTCAGATTAATACAAACTGCCGTCAGTGGTGGTGGAGGCGAACTCGCTGGGGTCTTTTAAAAGACTTCTGGATGAGTATATGGGGTTTAATGGGATTGGGGGTTATAGACAGGTCTGTAGGTTGGTGGGGTTGATGTGATCGGTGCAACTCGAGGGCCGAAGGGCCTGTTTGTGCTGTAATGTTCTATGTTCAAACGTTGCATCAAATAATTAAGATCAATTGTGTTGCTGCAGTAACAATCCAGGGAGAGCTGCTGGATCCAGGCAGAACAGCTCCAATAAAATGGAAGGGACGGGTAAACACATTCAGCACAGAAACATAACTGAAATACAACTCTTAAAGGCACAGTATCATCACAGCAGTACAAACCAACAGGATTAGATTCATCAGCACTGCCACTAAATCATCTCTGAAAATCTTTCACTTTTTCAATATAGAAATAATATAGTCACTGTGGTCAATGTGCATCCCTCTCACCTCAGAGCCAAGCAATCGTGTGTTCAAATCCTGCTGCAGATACAAGCAAAAAATCTAGAATCACACACCCTGTGCAACACTGAGGGAGTGCCGCACTGTCAGAGGGTCAGTGCTGAGAGAGTGCCGCACTGTCAGAGGGTCAGTGCTGAGGGAGTGCTGCACTGTCAGAGGGTCAGTACTGAGGGAGTGCCGCACTGTCAGAGGGTCAGTGCTGAGGGAGTGCCGCACTGTCAGAGGGTCAGTGCTGAGGGAGTGCCGCACTGTCAGAGGGTCAGTGCTGAGGGAGTGCCGCACTGTCAGAGGGTCAGTGCTGAGGGAGTGCCGCACTGTCAGAGGGTCAGTGCTGAGGGAGTGCCACACTGTCAGAGGGTCAGTGCTGAGGGAGTGCCGCACTGTCAGAGGGTCAGTGCTGAGGGAGTGCCACACTGTCAGAGGGTCAGTGCTGAGGGAGTGCCACACTGTCAGAGGGTCAGTGCTGAGGGAGTGTCGCACTGTCAGACGGTCAGTGCTGAGGGAGCGCCGCACTGTCAGAGGGTCAGTGCTGAGGGAGTGCCGCACTGTCAGAGGGTCAGTGCTGAGGGAGTGCCACACTGTCAGAGGGTCAGTGCTGAGGGAGTGCCGCACTGTCAGAGGGTCAGTGCTGAGGGAGTGCCGCACTGTCAGAGGTTCAGTGCTGAGGGAGTGCCGCACTGTCAGAGGGTCAGTGCTGAGGGAGTGCCGCACTGTCAAAGGGTCAGTGCTGAATATTAAGTGAGCTCTCATCTACTCGGACCCATTGCAAGTATTCACAGAGCCTCTTTATTGGGTTGGGTCACAGATGGGCAGCCGTTTGGCTCTGTCTGCAATTGGATAAGAAGCAGTGGGTATTTTTCTAAATAATGTTCGAAAGCAGCAGACACTTGCCCTGGTGACAGGTCCAGAGATAATGATTGTTTGTTCGAAAGGTCTGGGAAGAGCAAATGAACAAAGATGAGGAGGTGTGTTGTATTATCTAAGTAAAACAAAAGAGTTTGCATTATCATCTACCTTTCACACCTTCAGAATGAGCATTTTATACTCAGCGAGGGACTTTGGAAATGAAAAAAAGAGAGAGTCAGAGAGAGAAAGAAAGGCAGAGAGAGGGTATGAGAGAGCAAGCAGGAAAGAGAGGGAGTAAGAGAGGGATAGAGAGAGGAGAGACAGGAGGGGAGAGAGAGAGAGAGAGTGAAATCATGGTCTTTGACTCAATGCTGCCCTTTGGGAGCCAGTCTGTTTACTGGGCCCCAGGTTGCCATTAATCAGGTTTGATAAACACACTCCGGATTCCTGGGGTACAGCGCGGGAAACAGGCCCTTCAGCCCAACAACCCCATGCTGCCCTTTTAACATTGTGAGTTCCCTCTTCCACCCATGACCTTTGTCTACACTTACGGCCCTCCACATTGGGGTCTTTGATACAGAAATTCTCGTTATAAAAATCAATCAACAGATTTGTAAGCTATTCGTTGATAATGAATAGGACGGCGGCGCGGGCTCGTTGGGCCGAAGGGCCTGTTTCCCGTGCTGTGTTGTTCTTTATGAACCCTGCACCCAGAACACTGATCTTTGAACCCTGAACCAGCCCTGCATCCTGAGCCTGGAGGTCACTTTCAGTGGGAAATTCTGGGGATGTGATGGAGTGTACGAGTATCCAATCACTTCACTGGCCAGTCGATACTGCTGAGAGCTTGGCAGGGACTGGTAAAATCTCAGAGGGTGGAGGGAGAGGGGCACTGTCATCATCTCTCAGTCAGAGATCCAGCATGGAATTAGCACCTCTTTTTCTCTTGATTGTTCCGTTCTTTTAAGGAGAAGGAATGTTGAAGGCACGCAGTGAAATATTGTCCAGAAGTACAACACAAACTGGGACAAGGTGATCAGAGTGTGGTCCCTTTAAGGGGACAATCTCTGGGGGTCACAGAATTGGGCCAAACCCATTTGGTGTAAGGGCCCATGTCCCGGGTCAGAGAGGGACCAGATCCAGGGAGAAGAGTGGACTGTGTTTATTTTCTGAAATATTTAAATAGCATTGGCAATAAATCCTTTCTAGCTGCAAATTACAACGAGGCGCTTTTGAAATTATTACACTGGCAACGAGGAAATCTTTAGTTACTAGTTGGGGGATCACAGTGCGGGGGAGGGGAGTGGATGTCAAAACTATGAAGAAACAATGTACTTACACCACACTGAAAAGTCTTTAATCGGAAACATTGAGCCGTTTGATTCAGAAATGATAAACTGGGGATAATATGTTAGAAGGCTGCATTATTTCTTTATAGCTCATGAGATCAAAGCAGAGAAAACCAAAAATGTCTGTGGCCCACAAACTAACAGCTTACTGTGGAATCAAACATTGAACAACACGCCAGACACGAGAACAAAGAGGAAAGAACAGTACAGGAACACCCACAAAGCCTGTGCCGATCATAATGCCCTAACTAAACTAAAAAACCTTCTGCCCTCACTCAGTCCGTATCCCTCTATTCCCTCCCTGTTCATGTACCCATCCAGATACCTCTTAAATGTTGCTAAGGTGCCCATTTCCACTTCCTCCTCTGGCAGCGCGTTCCAGGCACCCAGCACTCTCTGTGTGAAAAACTTCCCCCGCACATCTCCCTTAAACTTTCCCCCTCTCACCTTGAACCTGTGCCCCTTGTAATTGGCACTTCTACTCTGGGGAAAAGACCTCTGACCATCCACCCTACCCAAGCTGCCTATAATTTTGTAGACCCTCAGTCTCCCCTCAGCCTCCGTTTTTCCACTGAAAACAATCCTAGTTTATTCAACCTCTCCCCAATAGTCAACACCCTCGAGACCAGGCAACATCCTGGTGAATCACCTTTGCTCTCTCTCCAAAGCTTCCACATCTTTCTGGCAGTGTGGGTGACCGGAACTGCGCGCAATGCTCCAGACGCAGCCTAACCAAGGTTTTATAAAGCTGCAGCATGACTCCCCAACACCTGTCCTCAGTGCTGTGGCCAATGAAGACTTCTCAATCACCTTGGTCACCTGCGCTGCCACCCCGCCCAGATCCCTGCCCTGCCCACCTAATCCCACCTGCCAGCCCTTGGCCCATAGCCCTGAATGTGATGCTGTGCCAAGTACTCACCCAGATACTTTTTAAAGGGTGTGAGGCATCCTGCCTCCACCCCCCTCCCAGGCAGCGGGTTCCAGACCCTCACCACCCTCTGGGTAATGTTAGTGATGTTCTTCTTGTGTCATCCGCAGATGAATTCCGGATTCGGAGGGAAGGGGTGTGGTGGCATGACCCCTTTAAGCAGGCAATGCCAAGAGCATGTGATCAGGCTGGACCCTCAGCCGGAAGCTGAGCCACTCAGGAGCAAGGCCGCGTCTCGGGTTCCGGAAGGATCCTGAGTTGGAGTCAGGGAGGAGCTGGGAAGTCAGATCCGTCAAAGCTCTGTTGGTAAATGTCTGTTTATCACTGATAATAAACCCCTTCCAACATTAAACCAACCAGCTTCCTTCAGAGTAATTACACAGAGAAAATTCACCCAGTGAGAGACACCGGGGTCGGATCCGGAGTGAGAGACACTGGGAATGGACCCGGAGTGAGACACAGTGAGCACGTGACCGGAGTGAGAGACACCAGGGATGGACCCGGAGTGAGAGACACTGGGAATGGACCCGGAGTGTGTGACACCGGGAATGGACCCAGAGTGAGAGACACTGGGAATGGACCCGGAGTGAGAGACACTGGGAATGGACCCGGAGTGTGTGACACCGGGAATGGACCCGGAGTGAGAGACACTGGGAATGGACCCGGAGTGAGAGACACTGGGAATGGACCCGGAGTGAGAGACACTGGGAATGAACCCGGAGTGTGTGACACTGGGAATGGACCCGGAGTGAGAGACACTGGGAATGGACCAGGAGTGAGAGACACTGGGAATGAACCCGGAGTGTGTGACACTGGGAATGGACCCGGAGTGAGAGACACTGGGAATGGACCCGGAGAGAGTGAGAGACAGTAGGAATGAACCCGGAGTGTGTGACACCGGGAATGGACCCGGAGTGAGAGACACTGGGAATGGACCCGGAGAGAGTGAGAGACAGTAGGAATGGACCCGGAGTGTGTGACACTGGGAATGGACCCGGAGTGTGTGACACCGGGAATGGACCCGGAGTGAGAGACACTGGGAATGGACCCGGAGTGTGTGACACCGGGAATGGACCCGGAGTGAGAGACACTGGGAATGGACCCGGAGAGAGTGAGAGACAGTAGGAATGGACCCGGAGTGTGTGACACTGGGAATGGACCCGGAGTGAGAGACACTGGGAATGGACCCAGAGTGAGAGACACTGGGAATGGACCCGGAGTGAGAGACACCGGGAATGGACCCGGAGTGAGAGACACTGGGAATGGACCCGGAGTGAGAGACACTGGGAATGGACCCGAAGTGTGTGACACTGGGAATGGACCCAGAGTGAGAGACACTGGGAATGGACCCGGAGTGAGAGACACTGGGAATGAACCCGGAGAGAGTGAGAGACACTGGGAATGGACCCGGAGTGAGAGACACTGGGAATGGACCCGGAGTGTGTGACACCGGGAATGGACCCGGAGTGAGAGACACTGGGAATGGACCCGGAGTGTGTGACACCGGGAATGGACCCGGAGTGAGAGACACTGGGAATGGACCCGGAGAGAGTGAGAGACAGTAGGAATGGACCCGGAGTGTGTGACACTGGGAATGGACCCGGAGTGAGAGACACTGGGAATGGACCCAGAGTGAGAGACACTGGGAATGGACCCGGAGTGAGAGACACTGGGAATGGACCCGGAGTGAGAGACACTAGGAATGGACCCGGAGTGAGAGACACCGGGAATGGACCCGGAGTGAGAGACACTGGGAATGGACCCGAAGTGTGTGACACTGGGAATGGACCCGGAGTGAGAGACACTGGGAATGGACCCGAAGTGTGTGACACTGGGAATGGACCCGGAGTGAGAGACACTGGGAATGGACCCGAAGTGTGTGACACTGGGAATGGACCCAGAGTGAGAGACACTGGGAATGGACCCAAAGTGTGTGACACTGGGAATGGACCCAGAGTGAGAGACACTGGGAATGGACCCGGAGTGAGAGACACTGGGAATGGACCCGGAGAGAGTGAGAGACAGTAGGAATGGACCCGGAGTGTGTGACACCGGGAATGGACCCGGAATGTGTGACACTGGGAATGGACCCGGAGTGAGAGACACTGGGAATGGACCCGAAGTGTGTGACACTGGGAATGGACCCAGAGTGAGAGACACTGGGAATGGACCCAAAGTGTGTGACACTGGGAATGGACCCAGAGTGAGAGACACTGGGAATGGACCCGGAGTGAGAGACACTGGGAATGGACCCGGAGAGAGTGAGAGACAGTAGGAATGGACCCGGAGTGTGTGACACCGGGAATGGACCCGGAATGTGTGACACTGGGAATGGACCCGGAGTGAGAGACACTGGGAATGGACCCGAAGTGTGTGACACTGGGAATGGACCCAGAGTGAGAGACACTGGGAATGGACCCGGAGTGAGAGACACTGGGAATGGACCCGAAGTGTGTGACACTGGGAATGGACCCAGAGTGAGAGACACTGGGAATGGACCCAAAGTGTGTGACACTGGGAATGGACCCGGAGTGAGAGACACTGGGAATGGACCCGAAGTGTGTGACACTGGGAATGGACCCAGAGTGAGAGATACTGGGAATGGACCCGGAGTGAGAGACAATGGGAATGGGCCCAGAGTGTGTGACACTGGGAATGGACCCAGAGTGAGAGACACTGGGAATGGACCCGGAGTGAGAGACAATGGGAATGGACCCGAAGTGTATGACACTGGGAATGGACCCAGAGTGTGTGACACCGGGAATGGACCCAGAGTGAGAGACACTGGGAATGGACCCGGAGTGTGTGACACCGGGAATGGACCCGGAGTGTGTGACACCGGGAATGGACCCGGAGTGTGTGACACTGGGATTGGACTCGGAGTGTATGACACTGGGAATGGACCCGGAGTGTGTGACACCGGGAATGGACCCGGAGTGTGTGACAATGGGAATGGACCCGGAGTGTGTGACTCTGGGATTGGACTCGGAGTGAGAGACACTGGGAATGGACCCGAAGTGTGTGACACCGGGAATGGACCCGGAGTGTGTGACACCGGGAATGGACCCGGAGTGTGTGACACCGGGAATGGACCCAAAGTGTATGGCACTGGGAATGGATCCGGAGTGAGTGATGTTGGGAATGGGCCCGGAGTGAGTGATGTTGGGAATGGGCCCGGAGTGAGTGATGCTGGGAATGGGCCTGGAGTGAGTGACACTGGGGATGGGCCCGGAGTGAGTGACACTGGGAATGGGCCCGGAGTGAGTGACACTGGGAATGGGCCTGGAGTGAGTGACACCGGGAATGGGCCCGGAGTGAGTGACACTGGGAATGGGCCCGGACTGAGTGACACTGGGAATGGGCCCGGAGTGAGTGATGCTGGGAATGGGCCCGGAGTGAGTGATGTTGGGAATGGGCCCGGAGTGAGTGATGCTGGGAATGGGCCCGGAATGAGTGATGCTGGGAATGGGCCCGGAGTGAGTGACACTGGGGATGGGCCCAGAGTGAGTAACACTGGGGATGGGCCCGGAGTGAGTGATGCTGGGAATGGGCCCGGAGTGAGTGACACTGGGAATGGGCCCGGAGTGAGTGATGCTGGGAATGGGCCCGGAGTGAGTGACACTGGGAATGGGCCCAGAGTGAGTGATGCTGGGAATGGGCCCGGAGTGAGTGACACTGGGAATGGGCCCGGAGTGAGTGATGCTGGGAATGGGCCCGGAGTGAGTGACACTGGGAATGGGCCCAGAGTGAGTGATGCTGGGGATGGGCCCGGAGTGAGTGACACCGGGAATGGGCCCGGAGTGAGTGATGCTGAGAATGGGCCCGGAGTGAGTGATGCTGGGAATGGGCCCAGAGTGAGTGATGCTGGGAATGGGCCCGGAGTGAGTGACACTGGGAATGGGCCCGGAGTGAGTGACACTGGGAATGGGCCCGGAGTGAGTGATGCTGGGAATGGGCCCGGAGTGAGTGACACTGGGAATGGGCCCGGAGTCAGTGACACCGGGAATGGGCTCGGAGTGAGTGACACTGGGAATGGGCTCGGAGTGAGTGACACTGGGAATGGGCCCAGAGTGAGTGACACTGGGAATGGGCCCGGAGTGAGTGACACTGGGAATGGTACCGGAGTGAGTGATGCTGAGAATGGGCCCGGAGTGAGTGACACTGGGAATGGGCCCAGAGTGAGTGATGCTGGGAATGGGCCCGGAGTGAGTGACACTGGGAATGGGCCTGGAGTGAGTGACACTGGGAATGGTCCCGGAGTGAGTGATGCTGGGAATGGGCCCGGAGTGAGTGATGCTGGGAATGGGCCCAGAGTGAGTGACACCGGGAATGGGCCCGGAGTGAGTGACACCGGGAATGGGCCCGGAGTGAGTGACACTGGGAATGGGCCCGGAGTGAGTGATGCTGGGAATGGGCCCGGAGTGAGTGATGCTGGGAATGGGCCCGGAGCGAGTGATGCTGGGAATGGGCCCGGAGTGAGTGACACTGGGAATGGGCCCAGAGTGAGTGACACTGGGAATGGGCCTGGAGTGAGTGACACTGGGAATGGGCCCGGGGTGAGTGACACTGGGGATGGGCCTGGAGTGAGTGACACTGGGAATGGGCCTGGAGTGAGTGATGCTGGGAATGGGCCTGGAGTGAGTGACGCTGGGAATGGGCCCGGAGTGAGTGACACTGGGGATGGGCCCGGAGTGAGTGATGCTGGGAATGGGCCTGGAGTGAGTGATGCTGGGAATGGGCCTGGAGTGAGTGACGCTGGGAATGGGCCTGGAGTGAGTGATGCTGGGAATGGGCCCGGAGTGAGTGACGCTGGGAATGGGCCTGGAGTGAGTGATGCTGGGAATGGGCCCGGAGTGAGTGATGCTGGGAATGGGCCTGGAGTGAGTGACGCTGGGAATGGGCCTGGAGTGAGTGATGCTGGGAATGGGCCCGGAGTGAGTGATGCTGGGAATGGACCCGGAGTGAGTGATGCTGAGAATGGGCCCGGAGTGAGTGATGTTGGGAATGGGCCCGGAGTGAGTGACGCTGGGAATGGGCCTGGAGTGAGTGATGCTGGGAATGGGCCTGGAGTGAGTGACACTGGGAATGGGCCCGGAGTGAGTGATGCTGGGAATGGGCCTGGAGTGAGTGACACCGGGAATGGGCCCGGAGTGAGTGATGCTGGGAATGGGCCCGGAGTGAGTGACGCTGGGGATGGGCCTGGAGTGAGTGACGCCGGGAATGGGCCCGGAGTGAGTGATGCTGGGAATGGACCCGGAGTGAGTGATGCTGAGAATGGGCCCGGAGTGAGTGATGCTGAGAATGGGCCCGGAGTGAGTGACACTGGGAATGGGCCCGGAGTGAGTGATGCTGGGGATGGGCCCGGAGTGAGTGACGCCGGGAATGGGCCCGGAGTGAGTGACGCTGGGGATGGGCCCGGAGTGAGTGACGCCGGGAATGGGCCCGGAGTGAGTGACACTGGGAATGGGCCCGGAGTGACTGATGCTGGGAATGGGCCTGGAGTGAGTGACACTGGGAATGGGCCCGGAGTGAGTGATGCTGGGAATGGGCCTGGAGTGAATGATGCTGAGAATGGGCCCGGAGTGAGTGACACCGGGAATGGGCCCGGAGTGAGTGATGCTGGGAATGGGCCTGGAGTGAGTGACACTGGGAATGGGCCCGGAGTGAGTGATGCTGGGAATGGGCCTGGAGTGAGTGACACCGGGAATGGGCCCGGAGTGAGTGATGCTGGGAATGGGCCTGGAGTGAGTGACACCGGGAATGGGCCCGGAGTGAGTGACACCGGGAATGGGCCCGGAGTGAGTGACACTGGGAATGGGCCCGGAGTGAGTGAGGCTGGGAATGGGCCTGGAGTGAGTGACACTGGGAATGGGCCCGGAGTGAGTGACACTGGGAATGGGCCCGGAGTGAGTGACACTGGGAATGGGCCTGGAGTGAGTGATGCTGGGAATGGGCCCGGAGTGAGTGACGCTGGGAATGGGCCCGGAGTGAGTGATGCTGGGAATGGGCCCGGAGTGAGTGATGCTGGGAATGGGCCTGGAGTGAGTGATGCTGGGAATGGGCCTGGAGTGAGTGACACCGGGAATGGGCCTGGAGTGAGTGATGCTGGGAATGGGCCCGGAGTGAGTGACACCGGGAATGGGCCCGGAGTGAGTGACACTGGGAATGGGCCCGGAGTGAGTGATGCTGGGAATGGGCCTGGAGTGAGTGACACCGGGAATGGGCCCGGAGTGAGTGACACTGGGAATGGGCCCGGAGTGAGTGATGCTGGGAATGGGCCCGGAGTGAGTGACACTGGGAATGGGCCCGGAGTGAGTGATGCTGGGAATGGGCCCGGAGTGAGTGACACTGGGAATGGGCCCGGAGTGAGTGATGCTGGGACTGGGCCCGGAGTGAGTGACACCGGGAATGGGCCCGGAGTGAGTGATGCTGGGAATGGGCCCGGAGTGAGTGATGCTGGGAATGGGCCCGGAGTGAGTGACACTGGGAATGGGCCCGGAGTGAGTGATGCTGGGACTGGGCCCGGAGTGAGTGACACCGGGAATGGGCCTGGAGTGAGTGACACTGGGAATGGGCCCGGAGTGAGTGACACTGGGAATGGGCCCGGAGTGAGTGACGCCGGGAATGGGCCCGGATTGAGTGACACTGGGAATGGGCCCGGATTGAGTGACACTGGGAATGGGCCCGGAGTGAGTGATGCTGGCAGTGGGCCCGGAGTGAGTGACGCCGGGAATGGGCCCGGATTGAGTGACACTGGGAATGGGCCCGGAGTGAGTGACGCCGGGAATGGGCCCGGATTGAGTGACACTGGGAATGGGCCCGGATTGAGTGACACTGGGAATGGGCCCGGAGTGAGTGACACTGGGAATGGGCCTGGACAGACTGATGCTGGGAATGGGCCTGAAGTGAGTGACACTGGGAATGGGCCCGGAGTGAGTGACACCGGGAATGGGCCTGGAGTGAGTGACACCGGGAATGGGCCCGGAGTGAGTGATGCTGGGAATGGGCCCGGAGTGAGTGATGCTGGGAATGGGCCCGGAGTGAGTGACACTGGGAATGGGCCCGGAGTGAGTGATGCTGGGAATGGGCCCGGAGTGAGTGATGCTGGGAATGGGCCTGGAGTGAGTGACTCTGGGGATGGGCCCGGAGTGAGTGACACTGGGAATGGGCCCGGAGTGAGTGATGCTGGGAATGGGCCCGGAGTGAGTGATGCTGGGAATGGACCCGGCGTGAGTGATGCTGGGAATGGGCCTGGAGTGAGTGATGGTGGGAATGGGCCCGGAGTGAATGATGGTGGGAATGTGTCCCTGGAACAGGAATGGTGGAAAGGAGAGCAGTTGATTGCTGATGAACTCCAGGTGAATCTCTCTTTGAACAAACTTTGGCTTTTTGACTCTCGCTCATTCCCCTTTCATGATGAGATTCTTTTCCCGTGTTTGGCATCTGCAGACTGCCTCAGGATGGATCCTCGATGTGTGAATCACTCTGTCGATCTGGGAAGGCAGCAAATATCTTCCCGGAAGAGTCAGGGTCTTCAGGAGATCTTGGGAGTTAACTAGCACGGCATCCTGTCTGGGATAGTGGCTTCATTCTGGAGCTGCACACTGATACCCCATCCCACCCCATCCCCACCCCCATCCCCACCCCCATCCCCACCCCCACCCCCATCCCCACCCCCATCCCCACCCCCACCCCCATCCCCACCCCCCATCCCCACCCCCATCCCCACCCCTATCCCCATCCCCACCCCCATCCCCACCCCTATCCTCATCCCCACCCCCATCCCCACCCCTATCCCCACCCCACCCCCATCCCCACCCCTATCCCCATCCCCACCCCCATCCCCACCCCTATCCTCATCCCCACCCCCATCCCCACCCCTATCCCCACCCCACCCCCATCCCCACCCCTATCCCCATCCCCACCCCCATCCCCACCCCCATCCCCACCCCCATCCCCACCCCTATCCCCATCCCCCACCCCCATCCCCACCCCTATCCCCATCCCTATCCCCATCCCCACACCCATCCCCACCCCTATCCCCACCCCACCCCCATCCCCACCCCTATCCCCATCCCCACCCCTATCCCCATCCCTATCCCCATCCCCACACCCATCCCCACCCCTATCCCCACCTCACCCCCATCCCCACCCCTATCCCCATCCCTATCCCCATCCCCACACCCATCCCCACCCCTATCCCCATCCCCACACCATCCCCACTCCTATCCCCACCCCACCCCCACCCCCAAACCCACCCCTATCCCCATCCCCACCCCCATCCCCATCCCCATCCCCATCCTCATCCCCACCCCCATCCCCACCCCTATCCCCATCCCCACCCCCATCCCCATCCCCATCCCCATCCTCATCCCCACCCCTATCCCCACCCCTATCCCCATCCCCACCCCTATCCCCACCCCCATCCCCACCCCCATCCCCACCCTCATCCTCACCCCCATCCCCACCCCCACCCCAATCCCCCGCCCCCATCCCAATCCCCACCCCCATCTCCATCCCCACCCCCATCCCTGCCCCCACCCCCATCCCCACCAGTGGAGGGGGAGGGGGGGGGGTAGAGCAGCCACATGTACCCCAGTGAGATTAACAACACTTCCTCAGAAAGAGTCAGCCTTTGTTGTACAATCTTTAGAAAGTCACTCGGAACATTATGTCTCAGGAATTAAATACCACATCTTTCACACTGTCTGTCTCAGGGCTGAGGCCACCACTCCAGTCTTACTGTAAATGATCTCCCTGCTGCCAAACGACAAACGTGTCCCAGTGCCAGTGAAAGCCTGAATTGTGATAACCTTTACCGAGTGCAGTGTTCGTGGTGCCAGGAAACCGCCAGCTGTAAAAGCTGGTTCTCTCCGGCAGACTCAGCAGTAAAAAGTCTGACAACACCAGGTTTTAGTCCAACCGATTTATTTGATAATATTCTCACAAGCTTTCGGGGTTAGCCCCTTCGTCAGGAGGGGCTAACCTCGAAAGCTTGCTTGCTTGTGAGAATATTATCAAATAAATCGGTTGGACTAAAACCTGGTGTTGTCAGACTTTTTACTGTGTTTACGCCAGTCCAACGCCGGCATACCCACATCATGACTACTATCGACTCAGCAGGTACACGGGCTCCCAGCAGGTGAACAGCAGCCCCTGGAGATACTAAACTGAATAACACGTCACTCTCTGCTTCTTTCGGGTTCCAAACATTCCTGGAACGTGAGCCCCACGAACCGGACTGGCATTTATCACCCCTCTGTCTACCCCCTTGCTGCTTTCCGGATAAACCCAACCCACAGTTCGGGAGAAAGAGGATTTAGTCCCAGATGTCGCCACTGAGATAGATACGGGATGCCTGTTCTCCAACTTTGCATCCTCATTTCCCCCACACACCTACTTTCCCAAACCCCACGCCCTACACACACACTCCCTGCCCCTCCCACCCAAACAGCAGGCGAAGGTGTTATCTACACCAAGAGCAGTTTACAGGAGCCCCATGCAGTCCAGTGCCTTCACAACCAGGGATACTGACACCAGGCTCTGTTTTCGAGACCTGGGGCCCTCAGCAAAGGTTCACACCACCCACCCCGCTCAGGAAGAGACGGACAGAGACAGAGGAGGAAAGCAGCTCCTCAAGGAGAGGCAGAAGTTTGTCAAAATGAGCCTCAAACCATAGACTGAGGTCTGCACATGTTTTCATCTACCCGGTAACTCAGAGTGTGAGGGACAGGCAGGGGGCTTCAGGTTCACCCTGAGTCAAGGCAGCACAGGAGGAGGAGTGAGGGAACAGATTGGAGGGGGAAAGGATTGAAGTGAGGGAAAGGATTAGAGCGGGGGAAAATAGGAGTGACAAAATGGGGGAGAGGAGAGTGAAGGGATGGGAAGGGCAGTGGAGGGGGAGAGATTGCAGAGGATATTTAACTATGGAAGAGTTCTCTGCCTCCACCCCACATGATGTGGGTATGCCGGCGTTGGACTGGCGTAAACACAGTAAAAAGTCTGACAACACCAGGTTTTAGTCCAACCGATTTATTTGATAATATTCTCACAAGCAAAAGCTGGTGTTGTCAGACTTTTTACTGCCTCCACCCCACACCCCAGGAGCAAATTCCTTGCAGCTGAGATCACCAGATAGTGAACAGGAACATGGACAGGGCATAGCCCAGGGATTAGAGTCAGATTTGGGGTCAGGTTTAGGGTTAGGATCAGGGTCAGTGTTAGGGTCAGCGTTAGGGTCAGGGTCAGGGTTAGGGTCAGCATTAGGATCAGGGTTAGGATCAGCGTTAAGGTCAGGATCAGGTCAGGGTTAGGGTCTGGGTCAGGGTTAGGGTCAGCGTTAAGGTCAGGATCAGGTCAGGGTTAGGATCAGGGTCAGCGTTAAGGTCAGGATCAGGTCAGGGTTAGGATCAGGGTCAGCGTTAGGGTCAGGGTTAGGATCAGGGTCAGAGTTAGGGTCAGGGTTAGGGTCAGGGTCAGCATTAGGGTCAGGGTCAGGGTCAGGGTCAGCATTAGGGTCAGGGTCAGGGTTAGGGTCAGGGTTAGGGTCAGGGTCAGCATTAGGGTCAGCATTAGGGTCAGGGTCAGCATTAGGGTCAGGGTCAGCATTAGGGTCAGGGTCAGGGTCAGCGTTAGGATCAGGGTCGGGGTCAGGGTCAGCATTAGGGTCAGGGTCAGGGTCAGCATTAGGGTCAGGGTCAGCATTAGGGTCAGGGTCAGGGTTAGGGTCAGGGTCAGGGTCAGCGTTAGGATCAGGGTCAGGGTCAGGGTCAGCATTCCCGTTCCTCTTGCTATCAGTTGGCTGAATGACTGGATTGGGGCTGAGTTTCTAAACCCCAGTGATCCTCACCTGCTGCTCTCCACATCCTTGCTGGCTTTCTCCTTCTCCTGGATTGGAGAGTCTCCGGAGTTGTAATGTTTCCGGACAATTCTCATGCCCCCGGGCTGACTGGAAGAGAGGAGAATCAGAGTAAGAGAGAGGAGGAATGGAAAAGGCTGCAGCCTCCTCCCTCAGTCAGTGAGCTTTATCAGCTGTGTGATAATACATTTACAAACCAGGATTGCTTTCCTCCTGTCCCTGTGTAAAAGCAGCCTGTTAGCCTCTGGTTGTGAACCCAGCTTTAACACACTGCTTTTCCACAGTCATGGAAATCAGCAATAACAGCATGGGGTGCTGGAAAACTCAACGGATCTGGCAGTGTCTGTAGACAGAGAAAGAGAGGTAACGTTTCAGACTGTGTGACTGCTCACGTTAATCTCCAAACGTTAATTCTGTTTCCCTCTCCACAGACGCTGCCAGAACACTGAGTGTTGTTCAGCTTTCTTAGATTTTATTTCAGCTTTCCAGTGTCTGCAGTATTTTGAGACATGTAAAAAACCCTGAATGGGAGGATCAGCTTGTAAGTCTGACATTGATATGAGATACTGTGATTAACAAGGGCAGGAAGGAGGTGGGTCTCTGTCCTTTCAGGGGTGCCTGTCTGCATTGGGCACACCCCCCAAATTTATCATTCCCCCCCCCCCGCCCCACCCTATGCCTCCCCACCTGACCCTCATACCCCTCACCCTCCCGAAGGTGCTTGATTTCCACCCCCTCTCCCCAAAAAAATCCCAAACTTACCTGACTCTGGGATCCAATCACCTCTTCACCTTGACCCTGCCTGCAGTCCCGGCAGTGACCACTATGGGGCACTGGTGTTGCTGGGGCTGTCAGCCAATCAGATTGACTGGCAGCACATGAGGAAGGGACCCCCCCCACTCCCCCCAGAGAGGGGCTGAAATCCCACCCTCTGTCCGGACTGCCTCACATGAGGAAGGGACTCCCCCCCAGAGAGGGGCTGAAATCCCACCCTCTGTCCGGACTGCCTCACTGCTCTGGGTTGGTCCTTCCTAACGTTGTAGGTTTGGAACTAACTTTTCCAAAGGGCAGGGTGAGGAATATATCCCCAGCTGGCCCTCGGTAAAATCCAGCCCCAGGTAAACCCTAGAAAGTGGGGCCTCACAGAGTGACGTCCATTGAAACCAGCTGGTTATTGGAGACCATCTACATTCACTCCTCCATCTTGTACACATCGGCCTGCCCCCCAACCTCAGTATTAGCCCCTCCCCGCGGCAGTGAGCTCCACCTTCTGTGGCTGAAGAAATTCTGCCTAAATTCTCTATTTGACCAATCAGTAATTAGCCCATGTTTTCTAGACTCCCCCACAAGTGAAAACGGCCACCCTCTATTCTCCACCCTCTCATCATTCAGATTACTACTTGTAAGGCTGTAAATTGGGAGAGGGGAGTGTGCAGAGGGATCTGGGTGTCCTTGTGCACCAGTCACTGAAGGTAAGCATGCAGGTGCAGCAGGCAGTAAAGAAGGCAAGTGGTATTTTGGCCTTCATTGTGAGAGGTTTCGAGTACAGGAGCAGGGATGTGTTGTTACAATTATACAGGGGCCTTGGTGAGGCCACACCTGAATATTATGTACAGTTTTGGTCTCCTTCTCTGAGGAAGGATGTTCTTGCTCTGGAGGGAGTGCAGTGAAGGTTTACCAGGCTGATTCTGGGGACTGAGATGTATGAGGAGAGATTCAGTCAGTTGAACAAAGAACAAAGAACAAAAACAGCCCGGGAAACAGGCCCTTCGGCCCAACGAGCCCGTGCTGCCATCTTAACATTACCAGTCCCCCCCTCCACCCATGACCCTTATCTATTGTTTTATGGCCATCCACATTGAGGGAAACTAATTTGGGGACAATTTATTACCTCCAATCAGCCTAACAACACATCTTTGGGGTGTGGGAGGAAACCGGAGCACCCGGAGAAAACCCAAGCAAGCACGGGGAGAATGTGCGAACTCCCACAGACACCGGCCCAAATCCATGTGTCTGCGCAGCAATCAGTGATAGTCACTGAGCTGTCGTCTTGCCCAGTATCTGGTCCAGTTTAGGCTCACACTAACCACATGAAGCACTAGGCCAATCTCGAACAACCAAGAGCAGCCCCAGTACGACCCATCGTGTGTATGCCCCTCGTTGGACAACAAGGCGGACCGACTTAAAACCTGTGAATTAAAAGAGAAAAACATTAGTTTCATTCCACATTCTTTTACATTACCAGGGACACCCCAATGCTAATGAACCTTATTTAAAACAATCTCCTATATCCTCCCATCTCCAACCCACTCATGTGCCTGTCTAAGTTACTCTTAAACAACTCCAGCGTGCCTGCCTCCACCACCTTACTTGGCAGAGCATTCCATACCCCCACTACCCTCTGTGTGAAAAACCTCCCTCTAATATCTGTTATACCTCTCCCCCCTCACCTTAAGCCTGTGGCCCCTCGTACTGTGTGTCTCTAACATAGGAAATAGCTTACCTCTGTTTACTCTACCTATACCCTTCATAATCTTATATACCTCTATTAGATCCCCCCTCAGTCGCCTTCTTTCAAGGGAAAACAGCCCCAATTTGCTCAATCTTTCCTCATAACCCAGTCCTTCCATACCAGGCAACATCCTGGTAAACCTCCTCTGCACTCTCTCCAGAGTCTCCACGTCCTTCCGGTAGTAAGGCGACCAGAACTGGATGCAGTACTCCAAATGCAGCCTAACCAACGTTCTGTACAACTGCAACATTAGACTCCAGCTCTTATATTCTATATCCCTTCCTATGAAGGCTAACATACCATAGGCTTTCTTCACAACCTTCTCTACTTGTACTGCCACCTTCAAAGACTTGTGCACTTGCACCCCCGGTCTCGCTGCATTTCTATACTCTTTATAGGTCTACCCTTTATCATATAACTCCCCCCTACATTATTCCTGCCAAAATGCATCACCTCACATTTATCAGGATTAAACTCCTTTTGCCATGTATCTGCCCAATATACCAGCCTATCTATATCCTGTTGTATTGCCAGACACTGCTCCTCACTGCCCGCCAATCCAGCCATCTTAGTGTTGTCTACAAATTTGCTGATCACACCACTTACTCCCTCTTCCAAGTCATTTATATACACTACAAAGAGAAGAGGTCCCAGTACTGAGTCCTGCGGCACACCACTAGTGACAGACCTCCAGCTAGAAAAGGACCCCTCCACTACTACTCTCTATCTCCTCTTAGCAAGCCAGTTCTCCACCCATCTAGATACCTGGCCTTGTATCCCATGAGCCTTAATCTTTTCAACCAACCTACCATGAGGGACTTTGTCAAACGCCTTACTGAAATCCATATAGGCGACATCAACGGCTCGTCCTTCGTCGACCGTTTTCTGTCACCTCCTCAAAAAATTCTACCAGATTTGTAAGGCAAGACTTCCCCTTTACAAAGCAATGCTGCGTATCCTTAATCAGATCGCAACGCTCTAAGTGCTCATACATCCTATCCCTAAGAATCCTCTCCATCAACTTGCCTACCACTGACATCAAACTCACCGGCCTATAGTTACCAGGGTTATCCCTCCTACCCTTTTTAAACAACGGTACCACGTTCACTATCCTCCAGTCCTCTGGGACCTCACCTGTGTCCAAAGAAGAGACAAAGATTCGCGTCAGAGGCCCAGCAATTTCATCTCTCGCCTCCCTAAGCAGCCTAGGATAAATACCATCCGACCCTGGAGACTTATCAGTTTTAATGCTACCTAAAAGCCTTAACACTTCTTCCCTCGTAATGGATAGTTCCTCCAATTGGTCTAAAGCTCCCTTGAAGACTGTACCAGACAGAAAGCCCCTCTCCTTCGTGAATACCGACGCACAGTATTCATTCAGGATCTCCCCCATTCCCTTGGACTCTAAGCACAATTCCCCTCCTCTGTCCCTGAGGGGACCGATTTTTCCCCTAGCCACCCTTTTGTTCCTAACATAGGAGTAAAATGCCTTTGGATTTTCTTTAATCCTACCTGCCAAAGCCATTTCATGCCCCCTTTTTGCCCTCCTAATTCCCCTTTTGAGCTCCCTCCTACTCTCTCTGTACTTCTCCACCTCTCTGTCCGTTCCCAGTTGCTTAAACCTAACATACGCCTCTCGTTTCTTCCTGACCAGGTCCTCAATATCTCTAGTAATCCACGGCTCTCTAATCCTACCTTTCCCATCCTTCCTCCTAACCAGCACATGCCTCTCCTGCACCCATTTCAGTTTTCCCTTGAAAGACTCCCACATGCCTAACGTGGTCTTGCCTTCCAACAGCCTATCCCAGTCTGTATCCCTAAGCTCCTGCCTAATCCGGCTGTATCTAGCCTTCCCCCAATTTAACACCCTCCCCTTAGGACAGCACTCATCTTTTTCCATTCGTATCCTAAAGCAGACAGAGTTGTGGTCACTATTAGCCACATGTTCACCTACTGCAACATCAACCACCTGAACATAAGAAAATAAGAACATAAGAAATAGGAGCAGGAGTAGGCCATCTAGCCCTTCGAGCCTGCCCCACCATTCAATAAGATCATGGCTGATCTGTCGTGGCTCAGTTCCACATTCCCGCCCTCTCCCCATAACCCTTAATCCCCTCTCTTATCCAACTCATTTCCCAGAACTAAATCCAGTATCGCCCCCTCTCTAGTCGGGCTATCTACATACTGCTCCAAGGATGCTTCCAATACACATCTTACGAATTCCTCCCCATCCAACCCCCCCAACTCTAGGCACCTTCCAATCCACCCCAGGGAGATTAAAATCCCCCACTACAACAACCCTGTTCTTCCTACACTTATCCAAAATGTCTCTACATATACCCTCTTCCACTACCCGTGGGCTGTTGGGTGGCCTGTAGTACACCCCTAGCATAGTAATCGCTCCCTTCCTATTCCTCAACTCCACCCACAGAGACTCAATTCCTAACCCTTCTATATTATCCTCCCTCTGCACTGCTGTGATGTGCTCTCTAACTAACAGCGCCACTCCCCCTCCTCTTTTCGACCCTCCCCTGTCATGCCTAAAACACTTATACCCAGGATTGTATTTGCTTGAGCTCAGAAGAATGAAGGAGGGATCTCATTGAGATCTATAAAATTCTAACAGAGCTAGACGGGGTAAATGCAAGAAGGATGTTCCTGATGATGGGGATGTCCAGAACCAGAGCTGACAGTCTGAGGATACAGGGTAGATGACTTAGGACAGAGTTGAGGAGATATTTCTTCACGCAGAGAGTGGTGAGACTGTGGAATTCACTATCACAGAAAATACAAAACATTGAATGTTTTCAAGAATGAGTTAGATAGAGCACTCAGGGCGAAGGGGAGTAAAGGATATGGAGGTAGGTGAGATCAGGCTATAGAATTGGATGATCAGCCATGATCATATTGAACAGTGGAGCAGGCTCAAAGGGCCAAATGGCCTCCTCCTGCTCCCGTTTCTATCTTTCTGTGAAAGTTCTCAGTCTCTCAGTTTTCTTTGACAGAACCCAGCCTGTTAAATCTTTCCTGGTAATTTCATCCCCGATTCTGCTAACACGGTAACAGTAATTCTCGGTTCTAAGCTGGACTAAGCTAATACCAGTCTGTTTGTCCCATTTTTACCTACATTCAGACAGGTAATTGCTCAGCCTGTAATCTAGGGGCTCCACCTGCCTCACAACCCAAATAGCCTCTGATCCACCTGGTGTGTGAATCTCAAATCTTTAGAAGAAGGATGTGAGTGATAATGTGTCAGGTATGAGGAGGGATGTATTCAGTGACCGGGTTAGAGTCTGCCTTGATTTGGGGGTTGCAGTTTGTTGGAGGGTTCGGTCACCAATTGAGTGACCCGGCTCCTCCTTAACCTGAACCATCGAGGCAGCAGCTTGTGCTGGGCAGGAGGTTTCTGTGTTCAGAGAACGCAGAGGTTTGGGTGGGGGGAGCAGGTGATGTCCAATTGATCTAACAGCTTGTTCTGGGTAAATGAAGACAGAAAATTCTGGCAATGCCCAGTAACTTTGGCAGCGCACGTGCAGAGAAACAGAGTTACACACCATCATCCTCAACACCGGTGCCCCACAAGGCTGTGTTCTCAGCCCCCTATCATACTCCTTATACACCTCTGACTGTGCGGCCAAATTCCTCTCCAATGCGATTTTCAAGTTTGCTGATGACACCACCATAGTGGGTCGGATCTCAGACAATGATGAGTCAGAGAACAGGAATGAGATAGAGAATCTGGTGAACTGGTGAGGCAACAATAATCTCTCCCTCAATGTCAAAATGAAAGAGATTGTCATCGGCTTCAGGAAGCGTAAAGGAGAACATCCCCCTGTCTACATCAACGGGGGTGAAGTAGAAAGAGTCCAGAGCTTCAAGTTTTTAGGTGTCCAGATCACCAATAACCTGTCCTGGTCCCCCCCACGCCGACACCATAGTTAAGAAAGCCCCACCAATGCCTCTACTTTCTCAGAAGACTAAGGAAATTTGGCATGACAATTACAACTCTCACCAACTTTTACAGATGCACCATAGAAAGCATTCTTTCTGATTGTATCACAGCTTGGTCTGGGCTCCTGCTCTGCCCAAGGAATTACAAAAGATTGTGAATGTAGCCCAATCCATCACACAAACCAGCCTCCCATTCATTGACTCTGTCTACACTTCCCGCTGCCTCGGGAAAAGCAGCCGGCTTAACTAAGGACTCCACGCACCCCGGACATTCTCTCTTCCACCTTCTTCTATCAGGAAAAAGATACAAAAGTCTGAGGTCACGCAGTGACCAACCCAAGAACAGTTTCTTCCCTGCTGCTGTCAGGCCATTGAATGGACCCACCTCACATTAAGTTGACCTTTCTCTACACCCCCTAGCTATGACTGTAACACTACATTCTGCACTGTCTCCTTTCCTTCTCTATGAAGAGTAAGCTTTGTCTGTGTAGCATGCAAGAAACAATACCTTTCACTGTATAGTAATACATGTGACAATAATAAATCAAATCAGTTCAGTTGGGTCTTCGAGTGATTGGGGAATTAGACAGTCTGCAGCCAATACCACCACAGCTTTGGGAATAAAAAGGAACTTCAATATTCCAAATGTTGAAAACCGCCAGGAAAAGACTTTGGGACAATCTGACACAGATGCCATTAGTAGCCTGTCTGATGTTTGCTTCCCTTCATTCCTCTCTCTCAGGTTGGTCACACCTACTGTTTTCAATGGAATGGATGAGAATGATACAGCATGAACTGGTAACAAGAATAATTTGCATTGAAATAGCTCCTTTCTCACAGTAAAACACAGTGGTTAGCACTGCTGCCTCACAGCACCAGGGACCTGGGGTCAATTCCAGCTTTGGGTGATTGTCTGTACGGAGCAGGGCAGGGGAGAGAACCTGCCTGGGGAAGATGCTGAGGCAGTGCAGACTCGATGGGCCGAATGGTCTCTTTCTGCACTGTAGGGATTCTATGATTCTGGAACATCCCACCGTCCTTTGGTGGAACAATTATCAAACAACAGCTGACACGGGCACCTCCTCCTCTGCAATCAAGGTCACCACCAAAAGCTTCATCAAAGATTAAGGAACAGTTTACAGTGGTGAAGAGAAGTAGAAAGGTTTTAGGGAAGGAATTCCAGTATTTGGGATTTCGCAGCTGAAGGCACGGCTGCCACTGACAGATTAAACTCAGGGATATTCAGTAACTCACCATGAAGAACATCACTATTTCCCTCCATTAGAGAGAGAGAGAGAGATGAGAGAGGAAACTCTCCAGGTGGGGGAGAGTCGTCAAAATGCTGAAGGAGCCAGAATTGAAAGATGGTGTGGTTGTTACTCCTGTTCAAACATTAGCTATGTAAATATAGAGAATTCACTGTAAAAAGGAACAGGAAAATTCAGTGAAAGCTGCAATCAAGCAAAAAAGGGTCAAACTTCATTTTCTTATTTAAAGTTTCCTTTTGTAGTTTAAGGATCTTGGTCTGCTGCTTCCTGCTCTTTCTCTGACTTTCTTACAGTAAAAAGTCTGACAACACCAGGTTTTAGTCCAACCGATTTATTTGATAATTGACTCACAAACTTTCGGGGTTAGCCCCTTCGTCAGGTGAATGGAGAGTTCTGGCCTCAGACAGAGCAGATAAAGCACAGGCAGTTTACAGATTACTGATTAGAATGCCTGATTAGAATTAGAATTTCTTACTGAATGTCAGAGGCTGTCTCAGTTTCATGCAGGCCAGTCTGAAAACTAAACCAAACTGTTCCAACTTGCAAAACCAGAATCTCCCAAAAGTGCAGCCAGAAATGTCTGTGAATGCATCGCAAACTCAGCAAGAAGTAACGGCAGATTAACATTTCAAACCGAAATTTACGTCATAACAATCCCAATCTAAAGGTGACACCTTTCTTCAGGTACATTCTTTGATCTGAGTGTGGAGTTGTAAACGGCGGAAGAATCACATTGGATGAGCCCTGAAGCCACATTAAGCAGGCAGACTAAAGCTTGTTCTGGGTCTGAGAATCAACTTCTACAAAATCACACTGCTTCTTACAGCTCTCCCAAAACTCAGGACCCATTATAATTCTCATTCATGCTACAACCTCAGTGAATATCTTCCCCGCACTCTCTCTTTGACATCTTCCTGATGGTATTACCCTCATAACCAGACACACAATTTAAACTGTTCACCAGCCAATGACTGTACGGGTTTAACATGAGCTCTGTTTGCATTCTTTGTGTCAATTTATTAAATTTACACTTTTTCCTTTCCACTTTTAACCACTTGTCCTCTTTCCTGGGAAATTAGAACGAATGGGAAAGATTCAAGGGCCACGGTGGGCGTTGTTGGGGAGCTGGGAGTTAATAGGCTTCTTCATGTTTCTTTCAAGGAAAAGAAGAAAGAACAGAGTGGATGTGGAGATGTTTGCAATTGTGGGTAAGTCCAGAGTAAGTGACTGACTCACTTCAATAAGTCACTAATAAATCTTTATCTTCTTTACCCAGGGTTGGAGAGAATGAGGAAGGTGCAGCTGCAGAAGGTGCAGGTGAATAGAATTGATAGAATAGAAACTGGATAAACACATGGGGGAGAAGGAATAGAGGAGATGGCGAGAGGGGAAGGAGGCTCATTTGGAGCATTAATACCAGTATTGACTGGTTGGGCAGAATGGCCTCATTCTGTGCTTTATCTTGCATCTTGATAGAAGATTTATGAAGATCTCCGTTGCTCTCATTTGTAATGTTTGTCTATTTAGTTTCTATTTTAGATTGGAGTCCACGAGATGTAGACAAAAGTCACAGGTGGAAGGATTGGAATGAGGCACTCACTGAGTGTTAAAATGGGCAGCGCGGGCTTGTGGGGCCAGAGGGCCTGTTTCCTGTGCTGTGTTGTTCTTTGTTCTTATCTCTGATTCTTTCTCCTTATCACCCAGCTTTTCCATGTCCCATTTCCTCTGACATTTACCTCCCAATCTCTTAACTTGCTCCTGAATTCACTTCACACTTGCTTTGTAATTTTTATTAATGATCTGGATGAGGGTATAGTTGGGTGGATTAGTAAGTTTGCTGATGACACCAAAGTCGGAGGTGTGGTAGATTGTAAGGAAGGGTGTCATAGTTTGCAGGGTGACTTAGAAAGGTTGCAGAGCTGGGCTGTGAGGTGGCGGATGGAGTTTAATGTGGAGAAGTGTGAGGTAATTCATTTCGGTAGGAATAACAGATGTGTTGAGTATAGGGCTAACGGGAGGACTTTGAATAGTGTGGAGGAGCAGAGGGATCTAGGTGTATGTGTACATAGATCCCTGAAAGTTGGGAATCAAGTAGATAGGGTTGTTAAGAAGGCATACGGTGTCTTGGCGTTTATTGGTAGGGGGATTGAATTTAGGAGTTGCAGCATCATGTTGCAACTGTACACAACTCTGGTGCGGCCGCACTTGGAGTACTGTGTGCAGTTCTGGTCCCCACATTACAGGAAGGATGTGGAGGCTTTGGAGAGGGTGCAGAGGAGATTTACCAGGATGTTGCCTGGTATGGAGGGGAGATCCTATGAGGAGAGATTGAGAGATTTGGGGTTGTTTTCGCTGGAAAGAAGGCGGCTAAGAGGGGACCTTATTGAAACATATAAGATGATTAGAGGTTTAGACAGGGTAGATAGTGATAGCCTTTTTCCTAGGATGGAGAAAGCTAGCACGAGGGGGCACGACTTTAAATTAAGGGGGGGTAGTTATAGGACTGATGTCAGGGGTAGGTTCTTTACCCAGAGGGTGGTGAGGGACTGGAATGCCCTGCCAGCTGCAGTTGTAAATGCGCCTAGTTTGGGGACGTTTAAGAGATCTGTGGATAGGTTTATGGACGAAATGGGATTGGTTTAGGCTAGTGGGTCATTGTTTTGTAACTGGTCAGCGCAACATCGTGAGCCGAAGGGCCTGTTCTGCGCTGTAATGTTCTATGTTCTATGTACCCTTACTGTTCTCGGGCTACCAGCGCGTTTACCCATCCCCGTGCCCAGACTGTTCCTCAATATGGTCAGGATGATTACTCCCTGAGCTCAGAAACAACATTCTCTCCGTCAACTCCAATCTAGAGCATTTTCCCCATCAACTCTAATCTAGAACACTCTCCCTGTCAACTCCCATCTAGAAGATAGAACAGTACAGGCCCTTCGGCCCTTCATGTTGAACACAATCTAGAACACAAACATTAACCGACATCCAGCCACTTGTGGGCTATCTACTGCTCTGCCATGGTCACGTGGTTCCTCGCTCTGCCAATCTTTGTTTATCTCAGAAAAGAATCTTCAAACTGGCAAAAGGGCAGAATCCGTGTGCCAATGCACACAGCCAGCTCAGAAACATCGCTCTCAAATTCCCCGTTCCACAAGGAACATTGGGGAAAGAGATTCCTCATCTAGAAAGGTTGGCTGAAGAATGAGGAAGTGAAGGAGGTTGGACTGACGCAGTGTTGAGGTGTAATGGCTGCAGTGAATACTGTCCCCCTGAGTGTTCCGTTTAGGCTTTAACAAGGTGTGTAGAACATTACAGCACAAACAGGCCCTTCGGCCCTCGAGTGTAATGTGAGGAGGAACCAAGATCGAGGCTGGGGTTAGTTTCTTGTGTGTGAAATCCTCCCCCCGCCTCTCCAGGCACACCAGAGGCAAGCAGCCTGAGATTGAGTTTGGCAATGAACTCACCAAACGGTGCCAGGTAATCACATTGTTTAAAAAAGGCATGCGGTTCATAACAAGGATGTGGGCTGGGCCAGTATTTACTACTTCTCCCTAATTTCCCCTTAAGAAGGCAGTGGTGAGCTGCCTTCTTGAAACACTGCAGTCCATGTGGTGTAGGTACACCCACAGTGCTGTTAGGGAGGAAGTTCCAGGATCTTGACTCAGCGACACTGAAGGAACGGTCGATATATTTCCAAGTCAGGATGGTGAGTGACTTGGAGGGGAACCTCCGGGTGGGGGTAGTTCCCAGGTCTCTGCTGCCCCTGTCCGATAGACGATAGAGGAAGTGGATGTGGAAGGTGCTATCTCACAAGGTTTAGTGAGTTCCTGCAGTGCATCTTGTAGATGGTTGTCTGGGGCTAGGATCTTACATTCTATATTTTAATAAAAAATATAATTTTCATGGCCAGTGTCTAAAGTGTCTAAAGTTTTAAAAATTGCATTTTGACCTTTTAAAATGGTGGAAGTCAAGTCTGTCTGACCCTGAATAGAAGTTTCATCGTCTCAAAGAATTTGCACCTCGTTATCTCTGAAGATATTAACAGCGACAGAGATCAAATTCAAAGAAAACTATACAAAGGCCATCTGCATTTCATAAGCCAGGCCTGACCAAGTGGAACAGGCTGATCTGCTAGGACAAAGGACCCCTCAACCTTCCTTTAAGACTTAATGGTTGGAACAGGAACAGCAGCAGAAACGAGGTGCTGTTCTCAGGCTGGACTCACCCACAATGTTTCGATCAGGATGTCAGTATCATCACTGACAAGACTGATATTTCTCCGTGCGCCTCTCCTGTCCTGCCCTTCAGTTCTGCCGGAAAAGTGAATTATCCAGCATCAATTTTCAACCTATTAACTCTGCGAAGGGATTCAGACTTTGATTCTTGACACTGAATACAAGTAAAACAAGAATTCTTTTCTTTGTGTTATTTGCCTTGGAATCTTTCTTCCCCCCCCCCCCCCCTCCCCACCCCCTCTTCCGCCCCCTCCCCACATTTTGAGTGCGTGCAAATAAACTAATGATTGAGTTTATCCGACCTTTGAGTTTGCAGTGGGATAATTTATGGAAATAACTGAGGGGTTGGGGGATTCACCATTTCTTATGAAAGAGGGAAGTGAATTAAAAACTCTTTTCAGTGAATGGGCTGGTGAGAGAGGAGAAATTAGACTGTCTTAATCACCACCCCCCTACCCCCCCCCCCCCCACACCACCACCCCCTAACAGTAAATGGGGGCACAGAGCTGCCACTGTCAGTGGTGGTGGGGGGAATTAATGTTTTCGAGGTGGATGGGATTCCCGTCCAGCGGGGCTGCTTTGTCCTGGATGGTGTTAAGCTTCGTGAGTTTTATTGGAGCTGCACTCACCCAGGCAAGGGGGGAATATTCCATCACATTCCTGACTCCTGTCCTCTCTCTGCTCCCAGCCTGGAGGTGCCCCAATCTTATCTACAGCTATTGGGGGGCCTTTGGGAAGATAATACTCAGCCTGGAGTAGGACCTGTTGGGGGAGTAAGGAGGTGCATTACTCAGCACAAGATTCCTAACCTCTGACATACCCTGGTAGGCACAGTATTTATATGGCTGGGTCCCAGTTCAGTATGTGCCCAATGGTAACCCCCAGGGTGTTGGTAGTGGGGGATTCAGCAATGATTGAATGTTGAGGGGAGATGTTTAGAACAAAGAACAACACAGCACGGGAAACAGGCCCTTCGGCCCAACGAGCCCGCGCCGCCGTCCCATTGTCAGTGACCTATTCATGATTTTAGTCTATGCCCAATGTGTGAGGGTCAGGGAGGTCCAATATAGGGACAATTTGTTACCCAATCAATCAGCCTAAAAGCACATTTTTGGGGTGTGGGAGGAAACCGGAGCACCCGGAGGAAACCCACGCAACCACGGGGAGAACGCGCAAACTCCCACGGACACAGGCCCAACTCCATGTGTCCGCACAGCAACAGAGATAGTCTCTGAGCTGTCATGATGCCCTCGAGATGGTCCAGTTTACACACACCAACGACATGAAGCAGTAGGCAACTCCCGAAGCAACATCCAAGAGCAGCCCACCACAACCTGCCGCACGCATACCCCTTGCTGGACTTAATTTAGATTCTCTCTTGTTGGAGGTAAGATGGTCAAAAACATGGCTTCTTAAAGACAACACATTATATTGAAACACACCTGCTCTGGGAGCACAGGAACTGGAGGCCATTCAGCCCCTCCAACCTGTTCCCCATTCTGTCAGACTTTAGCTGATCTGCATCTCAGTTCCATGATAATTTTCCTCAGTAAATACTAATCACTCTTAGTTTGAGATGTTCAATTAGCCCCAGCCTTGAGAGGGAGACGCAGGGGAGGAAGTTTCAGTTTTCTGCTCCTCTATATGGAAGGAATCATCCCACAATACCCAGGCGTGAAACTTAAGGTCCAGCTCCCTTGTTCTGGACCTCCCCCATCAAAGGAAATGATTCCTCTTTGTTTATCCAATCTATTTCTTTAATTACATTAAAAATACCTCAGATTAATTGCCCAGTAATCTTTCCAACTCAATGGAACACACGGTGTCTCTGGAATGTTCTGGTTGTTCACACTGGCAGGAATTTCCATCCTGCTGCAGTGAACGGAGATTTGGCTGTGTTCTAAGTTCACTGACTTCGCTGCAGCGGGAGTGTGGGTGACTGGTCAGTAAGATCCCGTCAATAGCAGCTTTCTAAGGGACTGTACCAACAACTGGGGTTCTATCAACTCCTTATTCCCTTTGCAATCCACTTCACCCTCTATGGGGATGGGATAATGTCAGTCAGAACGTTGACACACACTCAGCCAGAACACGCTCTCGTCCCAGAATTGTTTCTGGAATTGTGGATTTCTCCATGAGGAGAGGGGAGGGGGAATGATTCACTCTCCATCTGTCCCCCGCAACCTGATCCGATCCAAACCCATTCACCCTGGGAACAGGCGCCAGCTCCAGCCTCACCTGCACACCCCTCCACATCCTAAAGGGTTAAAACTCCTGCTGAATCCCCCTTCTGGGACCCATGGGCTGGCAGCACCTTCCAAACCCATCATCACTGCTGTCTATCGGACAGGGGCAGCAGAGACCTGGGAACTACCCCCACCCGGAGGTTCCCCTCCGAGTCACTCACCATCCTGACTTGGAAATATATCATCGTTCCTTCACTGTCGCTGGGTCAAAATCCTGGAACTCCCTCCCTAACAGCACTGTGGGTGTACCTACACCACATGGACTGCAGCGGGTTCAAGAAGGCAGCTCACCACCCCCTTCTCAAGGGGCAATTAGGGATGGGCAATAAATACTGACCCAGCCAGCGACACTCACTTCCTGTTACATAAAAAACTGAGTTTCGGGGCAGGTGGTTTTGCTCCAGAATAAATATTGGAATCAATTCTGTCAGTTCAAACAGCACATCAGCCCAGTGTCTCTCACACTCAACCTCATCAAAGGCAACATAGCGACTGTGAGTATACAGAGGGACCCTCCCAGTGCCCACACATCCAGCCTGCGGCAGGGGGTCCAGCTCTGAGCTCCAGCCTCTGGGAGGGGGGACTTTGTGAGGACATGGGGAGGTTAGGACACAGAGAGAGAGAGGGGGAGGGAAGGGGAGAGTGCACAGATACACACAGGAGGACAGAGACACAGAACTGGACATTCACTCAGTCCAGAATCAAACTGCAGGGAGATTCCAAACTGCACCGTGAGACAGGGGGAGACCAAACTGGGTCACACAACCTCCCCCAGGGCCAGTGCAGGCGTGGGCACAGACCCAGGGGAAGGGGCCACAGGAAAAGAGAAACCTTTCAATCGCTTTAGCCTCGGGGTCACAGTGTGTGACTTCCTGAGGAAAGAATCAAAGACTTCAATGAATGGGGTTGGTCGAATGAGGTCATTCTGTGGCAGGATGTTGGAGGTGTAATATCCGTAGGAGGAATCTGTCACTCTGGGTGGGAGTGGAGTTGGCAGATCACAAACCTCTGTGTGGCTGTTACAAAACCCTCCCAGTGATCAACATTAACAGACAGCCCAGATTGTATGAGCACACTGACCCTGACAGACTGAGACTCTAACCCTGCAATACAGAGAAATGACCAGATGCAGATCTTTAAGATCAATAAAGGGTTTAACAGAGTGTGGATGTAAAGAAGGTGTTTCTATTTGTGGAAGAGATCAGAACTAGGCAGCTGGTGACATGCTCATTAACTAAACCCCATCAGGAGAAATCGAGTGAAAAAGAGACAGGCTGAGACGTAGAGAAATGTTTCAGGGGAGGTGGGCAAGGAGCTGTTACACTGTCCTGTCTCCCTGCTGATATGTAATGATGATGTGGAGATGCTGGTGTTGGACTGGGGTAAACACAGTAAGAAACCTCACAACACCAGGTTAAAGTTCAACAGGTTTATTTGATAGTAAACCCGCTTTACTAAAAAATAAACTTGTCGGACTTTAACTTGGTGTTGTGAGAAAAACCCATCTGGGTCACTAATGCCCTTTAAGGAGGGAAATCTGCTGTCCTTACCCCGGTCTGACCTACATATGACTCCAGAGCCACAGAATGTGGTTAACTCTCAGCTGCCCTCCAAGGGCAACTAGGGATGGGCAATAAATGCTGGCCAGCCAGTGACACTCATATTCTACAAACGAATAGAAGAAAAATTATTGGGTGTTTGTTTTAATCTCTCTCTCTCCCTTCTCCACCCCTTTTTCTCTTTCCCTCTCTCCCTCCCTCCGTCTCTCTCTCTCTCCACCCCCTCTCTCTCCCTCCCTCCGTCCCTCTCTCTCTCCACCCCCTGTCTCTCCCTTCCTCCGTCCCTCTCTCTCTCCACCCCCTGTCTCTCCCTCCCTCCGTCCCTCTCTCTCTCCGCCCCCTCTCTCTCTCCGCCCCCTCTCTCTCCCTCCCTCCGTCCCTCTCTCTCTCTGCCCCCTCTCTCTCCCTCCCTCCGTCCCTCTCTCTCTCAGCTCCCTCTCTCTCCCTTCCTCCGTCCCTCTCTCTCTCCGCCCCCTCTCTCTCAGCTCCCTCTCTCTCCCTTCCTCCGTCCCTCTCTCTCTCCGCCCCCTCTCTCTCCCTCCCTCCGTCCCTCTCTCTCTCCGCTCCCTCTCTCTCCCTCCCTCCGTCCCTCTCTCTCTCCACCCCCTCTCTCTCCCTTCCTCCGTCCCTCTCTCTCTCCGCCCCCTCTCTCCCTCCCTCCGTCCCTCTCTCTCTCCACCCCCTCTCTCTCCCTCCCTCTGTCCCTCTCTCTCTCCACCCCCTCTCTCTCCCTCCCTCTGTCCCCCTCTCTCTCCGCCCCCTCTCTCTCCCTCCCTCCGTCCCTCTCTCTCTCCACCCCCTCTCTCTCCCTCCCTCTGTCCCTCTCTCTCTCCACCCCTTCTCTCTCCCTCCCTCCGTCCCTCTCTCTCTCCACCCCCTCTCTCTCCCTCCCTCCGTCCCTCTCTCTCTCCACCCCCTCTCTCTCCCTCCCTCCGTCCCTCTCTCTCTCCGCCCCCTCTCTCTCCCTCCCTCCGTCCCTCTCTCTCTCCGCCCCCTCTCTCTCCCTCCCTCCGTCCCTCTCTCTCTCCGCTCCCTCTCTCTCCCTCCCTCCGTCCCTCTCTCTCCGCCCCCTCTCTCTCCCTCCCTCCGTCTCTCTCTCTCTCCACCCCCTCTCTCTCCCTCCCTCCGTCCCTCTCTCTCCGCCCCCTCTCTCTCCCTCCCTCCGTCCCCATGCCAGGAATCGAACCCGGGTCCCTGGCGCTGTGAGGTAGCAGTGCTAACCCACTGTGCCAGTGTGTCACCAGCAGGCAATGCCAGGGGAAAGGTAAAAGATCCAGTGATGTATCCCACCGTCTGACCTTGTGATTCTCAAAGTGAAGGGGACATGTAAGGCTGTTATAAAATTGATGATAAAAGCAGAGTAAATGACTACACAACTGTCAGTGTTAGTTAGGCAAACCAGTCAGGCTTTCTTAAATTAGCCCCTCACCTGAACAGGAAGAGGTCATTAAGTTGAATCATGACTGATCTGTACCTTAACGCTTTCAGGACAGTTTGATTCCATATCCCTTTAATCCTTTTAGTTCCCGTAATGCCCCTCACCCAACAACATTCAATTAACCTCAGCCTGGGATCATCCCCAGTATCAGGAGATGTGCCTGGGGAGGGTGTGTGTGTGTTTGGGCAGAGTTCCAGATTTCCATTTCCTGCTTCCTTACCCCAGTATCCAGCCTCAGGTGTTGCCCCATTATTCTGGGCTGTTCCTCCACAGGAAATGGTTTCTGATGTCTGAGTTATTTCTAACAGGTTGCAATGTGATTTTCAGATTACGGGGGTTTTTATTCAGACTCTGCACCAATCCAGAAATGAGGCAGCTACAGTTTTGCTTTCTCTCTCCGTCCCGTGCCTCTCTCAGTTTCACTGCACTAAAGTTTTTTTTAAAAAAACCCCACAGGCTTTGACAGGCCATTTATTTTCAACTTGAAGCCGTTGCTTTTCTTTCTGCAAAGTTACAGATCTCAACCCCCGACCGAGAGTGAAATAAAAAAACACAATAAAACAGTTGGGGAGCCAGCCAATCAATGCAGGTGGAACCAAATCCCAGATTCCTGTTCTCACACCGGCACAGAATTCCCCCAAAGACCCCACCAACAGTTTCACTGGTGGCTGGGAGTGGAATTCGGTGAGGGCAGGATGGGAGAATTCCGCCCACTTCCCCAGGGTGATGGTTGGATAATAACTAGAATGGGACCCCCATCCCCCCCCCCCCCATCCCCCAACACTCAGAGGCTGCCGGGCACTACAGCCCAGCCCAGTACTTTGGGACTTTGTCTCAGTTAGCCCTCAGCCCCCCTCGCCCCCCCCCCCCCCCCCCGACACTCTCCATGTCACATCCACACAACCCACGCCACCTCATGCTCTCAACCCATCTCCTATGGCCCCTCATATCTGCCATGCCAACTTAGTGCCAACTCTTGGCTAATCGCTCATTGCCCTTTATAACCCCTATGGCAACTAGATGCCAACCCCTGCCCCTTTATTCTTACACCCTTCACGCCAACTCGCCTAATATCCACTATGGGCAGACATCAGGAGCCATGGTGAGATGAAATAAAGCAATGTTCTAAGTCAGGACTTCCCAAACTGTGGGTTGAGGGGACCACATGTTCTGAGGCAACAATGACTGCCATGGAGCTTGCACCGAGGCTCATTTAAATCCTCACTGTCCCTCAAGGATTATGAGGAGAGTCGTCCAGAAAGACAATCGCTGGATTCTTCTTCTGTGAAGCAGCAGCTCAGCCTGAACCCTCGATATAAACAATGAGGCTGCCAAAGATTTTTTTTTGAGGGATAGAATTCTGATGTACTGCTGTGTTGTAGCAATTCATCCCCTTGTGATGTGGCCAAATGGGCTACCTGAAATGGCGATGTGTAAAGCACGCTGGGACAACTGGGCAAGAATTAAACAGGCAGACTGCAGCCTAAAACACAGAGATAAACTGGCGACAACCCAGACGAGTGAATAAACAGGATATGGGCCACCTCCAGGATGAAAGGGACTTTCTGATCACACTGGGTTGTTTACCAGACACAGTGGCACTGTGAACCCTTATTTGGGAGGGAGGTTCGCTCCCTCAGCACCTACACACATGGCCACTGGGCACACAGCCAGAGATTAGTGTGGCAGCACCCGATTGGATTTTATCAATCAGGATGATCGAGTCCTGACTGATTGATTGGCCATGGCCGAACGGGGAGCGAAACCCATTGGGATATAAAGGGTGCTGCACAGCCAAGGATCTCTCTCTCTCTCTGACCCCATGAAGAAGCTACAACAACAGTGACCATCGCCAGTGACGACCAGCATGAGGAGAGCCACCAGACCCGAGAAGGAAGGAAGACCAGAGCCAGAGCGCCAGACCAGACCAAATGACCAAGAGGTCAACCGAGACCAAGGTACAGATAGAGGCCAATGTCTGCTTGGGTACTTGCCAGTCACACAAAGTTAAATCAAGGTCTCGTGTTGGACTTGAACATTTTCTGTAAGATAATTTATTGTTGGTTGGGTGGGTGATTATTGATTGTGTGTTTAAATAAATACGGGTTGTACTAACAATGAGTCTACTTGCAATTCTTTGTCCACCGTTTAACGGTTAAAACAGACTGTGTGGCAGATACAACAGTGATTAGTCACGATGCGCTGTGACATCACCGGGGGCATTCCCGGGTTTTTATCTCTCTTCCACGTTGGACTTCCATCTGTCAGCAGCTTATGAATAAAGCTGCTTTGGTTTATTTAAGTCACCCACTGCTGGCATCTCAGAAATCCTTTTTACTTGTTGTCAAATCAGTCAGGACCAATTCCACAAACACTAATTAGCAGCAAGAAATAAGCCAAAATTGACTGGATTTTGAAGTTTTTATTTTAAACCGTGACCTCGGTGTGAAACAGATCATTGGTGTTGGGAGGATGGAAGCTGAGGTGGCACGGTGGTTAGCGCTACTGCCTCACAGCACCAGGGACCCGGGTTCGATTCCCAGCCTTGGGTCACTGTCTGTGTGGAGTCTGCACGTTCTCCCCATATCTGCATGGGTTTCCTCTGAATGCTCCGGTTTTGTAGTGTGGTGACTAGGGAATTTTCACAGTAACTTCATTGCAGGGTTAACGTAAGCCTAATGTGACTAATAAATAAATAAAAACTTAAAAATCCAGCACTTTGACTCTGAAACAGGTTGAAGATTCCTCCACTGCAAGAAAAACCATGAGTAGCTTTGAAAAAGGAGAGTTTGCTGATGGAAATGTGAGATGCTTACGGAGAGATTCAGTGTTCTTTGGCTGTGAACAAGATACTGAATGGACTTAAACCAGCCACTTTCTTAAGCATTGTACTGTGTAAAACCTTCACATTGCTACAAGAACTCACCAGGATCTAAAAAAGGATCTACAAAATATCTGATGTGGATGAAAATTTCCCAGAGAATACCAAACTAGGAAAGACCCAAGAACTGAAACTGTGGATGAAAGGGGATATGATGTGGGAATGCCGGCGTTGGACTGGCGTAAACACAGTAAAAAGTCTGACAACACCAGGTTTTAGTCCAAGCTACTAATTTGATAATAGACTCACAAGCTTTCGAGGGGACTGCCTCTTCAAACTCTCCATTCACCTGACAAAGAGGCAATCCCCTCGAAAGCTTGTGAGAATATTATCAAATAAATAGGTTGGACTAAAACCTGGTGTTGTCAGACTTTTTACTGTGAAAGGGGATACCCAGAGATTCTGGGTTTGTCCAAAGTTAGACAGACAAGAAGTACCGATGGAAGCAGATATTGTGGCAGGAGCCATGTCACTTCTCCAGAAAACATATACAGTGTGAATCTTAAACAGGTACCACTAAAACCTTTCAATGTAATTCTGTGAATTTAGACCGAGGAGGTAGTTCTGCTGCGGGATAAACCAGGTCAAAGCTAATGGCCAATTAGCAGAACTGTCTCTGCACACAGTGAAGGGAAATTTTCCTGCACTCTTTGGAAGAGTGTGGTTACACAAAATCAAACTCAACTGGGGAGCAATTAAACAATTGATTGACAGCAAGAATGGAGTGGAGGCAAAGTTCAAGATCAAACCTGATTGATCAAGGCAAGGACTGTGCCTCACGCAATTCAACTGAAGGTAAAAGGGGAACTAGAGAAACTGGAGAAGTTTGGAGTGATTGAACCTGTGACAATGAGTGATTGGGCAACTCCCATCATCCCAGCGATTAAATCTGATAGCTCTGTATGTATCTGCTGGGGTCTACAAGGTGATGAAAAATCCAGTAGTGTGTGTCGACCCCTCGCCACTGATCGATGACCTGTTCACGGGACTGGCTGATCAGCAGTTCAGTACGATAGACTTGTCCAAAGCACACCATCAGATGAGGGGTGGGGGTACAACTGAGTTGTAACCACACTAATGACTGTTACCCACAAGTCATTGTTCTGATATTAGCTGCAATTGTGCAGAATAACATTGCGCTGCTCACATCCCAAAAATCAATGGACCAAATCTTTGCGTCCAGTGGTATCTGGACCCCATTCTAACCCCAGGCTGAACACTTACACCCATGTAAAGGAAACACTGAAGCGTCGAGTGAAATATAACCTCCGCGTCAAGAAAGAAAACCGAACCTTCCAAATCATCCATCAATTATCCGGGTCACGTAACAGAGAAGGAGTTCCTCCTCACAGGAGCTAAGAAGGTGCGACAAGACCACAGAACATGTGACGGGTCCAATCATTTTTAGGATGAATCAGTTATTTTGGGAAGTTCATCCCTAACTCCCTAAAGCCACTTCATTCTGTATTGCGCACTAACCATTTGAATGAAGGGACGTGAATTAAAGATGTGCTCAAGTAATCTGAGATATGGACCGTGATTCTCCATCCCGACCCACAGCTTTCCTGGTGGGACACGGTGGGAGATCCTTGTCGCTGGCCTTGTTCCGGGATTTACATGTGTGCTGGGAACACAAGCCCTTCTCCCAGAGCCAGTGAACAGTCACCGGTCAGACCACACTGGAAACCAGTCTTTAGCAGGTCATTATCGGGACTTTTCCAGTCCCTGATTGAATCGTCCACCCCACCAGGAGTACTTCATTTCAGCGAGGTTTACACTGGCCCCCCACCCCCCCAACATTCAGGGAATTAGGGGGAAACTTCATCAGGATGAAGGGGGGCAACTGGGTCTCCCCAGGGGTCAGTGGTAGCGGGTAGTGGCAGGTGCTCCTGGACATGGGAATTCTGGCAGTGCCAGCCTGTGCTCCCTGGCACTGCCCAAGGGACAAAGTTCCCAGGTCCCAGGGGGCACCTTGGCACTGTCCATCAGGCATCGGGCAGTGTCAAGACAGTGGGGCTCACTGTGGGCAGGGCCTGCGGGCAATGGGTGGTGGGGGTGGGACCCGCTGGCACTCCTCAGGCAGGATTAGGCTGGGGTGGAGGGAGGACAGCGATTGGGGCAGGCTGGGTGGGGTGGGGTGCCAGGAGGATGGGGGGGTGTGGTGATCCCTGCCTCTACAGGGGATCTGACCCCAGGGAACGGGGAGTCGGTGGAGGGGGGTATGCCTGGGTATGCTTGGGAGTTCTGATTGGGCGTGGGGGAAAGGGCTGGCAGGGGCAGCACTGCCGGGGTCCAGAGCACTGGCCAGAGATCAAGCTGGCAGCAAACAGGGGGATGGGCAGGTCGGGACCACTGCGAGGGCACACAGTTCTAGATCTGTCAAACTCCGGCGCGAATCACTGCGAGGGCACACAGTTCTAGATCTGTCAAACTCTGGCGCGAATCACTGCGAGGGCACACAGTTCTAGATCTGTCAAACTCCGGGCGCGAATCACTGCGAGGGCACACAGTTCTAGATCTGTCAAACGCCAGCGCGAATCACTGCAAGGGCACACAGTTCTAGATCTGTCAAACTCCGGCGCGAATCACTGCGAGGGCACACAGTTCTAGATCTGTCAAACTCTGGCGCGAATCACTGCGAGGGCACACAGTTCTAGATCTGTCAAACTCCGGCGCGAATCACTGCGAGGGCACACAGTTCTAGATCTGTCAAACTCTGGCGCGAATCACTGCGAGGGCACACAGTTCTAGATCTGTCCAAACTCCGGCGCGAATCACTGCGAGGGCACACAGTTCTAGATCTGTCAAACTCCAGCGCGAATAGCACCCCCCCGTCCCCCCCCCTGTCCCCCCCAGGCCCCGGGTTTTTAATGAGGTTCACAGCTGGGACCTCTGCAAGTGCTCAGGGTTTGGAGATTCAGCTGAGAAGCTGAACTGACAGAACAGTCGGGACCGCGAACTGTTTTCCTGCTAATTCAGCACCTTTGGGAGAATCGCAGCCAATCCACTTTAACCCAGAGTTTAAAACTCACCTGGCACCTGAATCCTCAGCCAATGGGAGGGGGCTGTTGTTGTATCTCATATTGTAACAGTTGGAAGATTGGCCGATAGGTTTCACACCCTGAACATTATCAAGCTCGGAACAAAATCGTGCACAATTAACAAAAACAGGCCTGATTTCTGAGACAGTAATGGCTAGAGAATATAATGGAGACACACGGAATCAAATCCTCACTTCAAAATATGAATGAACACAGGCAGCAGCAAAAAGACTTATATCCGACACCCAGGATTGTGAAATTCCTGAACCAAGGATTACCACCCTGGGTGGCACAGTGGGTTAACGCTGCTGTCTCACAGCGCCAGGGACCCGGGTTCAATTCCAGCTCGGGTCACTGTCTGTGTGGAGTTTGCACATTCTCCCCGTGTCTGTGTGGGTTTCCTCTGGGTGCTCCGGTTTCCTCCCACAATCTGAAAGACGCGCTGGTTAGGGTGCATTAACCAGAACAGGTGGCTAGGGGAATTTCACAGTAACTTCATTGCAGTGTTAATGTAAGCCTTACTTGTGACTAATAAATAAACTTTAAACTTTTGCTACAAAACCAAACACAGTGAGCACGTGAGTAGAACAACCAACATCTCTGGGAGCTGACAACAGAGCAACTTCACAGGATGAAGGTGCAGGTAATCGTGAGAAACAAGATACCAAGGATGTCAAATGTCAGACTCCACAACATTGTATCCGACCTAAATGAATCACATCCACCAAAGAAGCTCTCGTATTAATAGTACATTTGTAGATAATACTTGGTCATGTAACTGATGTTCATGGTGGGTGATCATTAAGTTTAAAAGTTTTGCTGTATGTACTGTTGTACTGAAGTAAAGGGGGAGGGATGTTTTTTTATTGGAAAGAAGGATCTCAGTGTGTGTTTAGTCACACGATACGCTGTGACATCACCAGAGGCATTTGTAGGTTTTTTATCTCTCTTCCACATTGGATTTCAATCAGGCAATATCTTGTAAGTAAAGCTATATCAGTTTGTTCAAGTCACTCAAGGCGTGGCCACTCAGAAATCCTTTCCCTTGGCTAATCAGTCAGAAACAATTGCATGTACACAACAAATATAATATTTAAATATTAAAGCATAAATAATGTACAGTAATGTGTAAAGGACCCAGACAGTCCTGGTAACAAAGTCTAGACATCCTGACTGTGATGAAGTGAATCTTTTCCAGTGCCACTGTGGGACAGGAGGGAGATCTCACTATCCCACTGCAAATTCCTGTGAGCTGCAAATTCCTAAAAGAAATGTGTGTCTCTTCAAACCCTGAGCAGGGCTGGTCAAATGATTTGAGATTCCAGTGCCATTTTTTTTAAGGTGTGGGACTTTGCCACTTTCTAGATATTCAGTCTTGAGTGAGTGTAGCCAGTGAATTTCAGTCAACGTTCACAACACAATTTTACAGTATCTTGTGAAGCGCTAACATGTTTCTGAAACTTACCAGAGGTTGTGAAGGTTGACCATCTCACTAATATCCTGCAACATCCTCTCACTGCATGAATTGTCAGTGCTGGATAGATGATAGCGCCGACAATCTTGAGGTGTAGATTGCAAAACATAAAGATGTTGAAAGGGTTAATTCCGTCTCTGGGCATCACATGGTCCTCTCCTCTCTCTCAGTTACTTACTTCCTTGTCTATTACTGGATTTTTTTCTCTCTCTCACTCTATTCTGCACCTAACTCTCTGGGCTGTGGTTTGTTAGAGAAGGTTAGACACAGGTAGAGAAGGTTGTGAAGAAAGCTTATGGAATGCTAGCCTTTATAGGAAGGGGTGTAGAGTATAGGAGCTGCCGTCTAATGCTTCAGTTGTACAGAATGTGGTTAGACCGCATTTGGAGTACTGCGTCCAGTTCTGGTCACCTTCCTACCGGAAGGACGTGGAGACCCTGGAGAGGGTGCAGAGGAGGTTTACCAGGATGTTGCCTGGCATGGGGGGACTGGGTTACGAGGAAAGGATGGAGAAACTGGAGCTCTTCTCCTTAGAAAGACGGAGATTAAGGGGGGATCTGATAGAGGTGTATAAAATACTGAAGGGAATAGATAGAATCAACAGTGGTAGGCTTTTCCCTAGATTGGGGACAATTACGAGAGGTCACGATCTAAGGGTGAGGGGGGAGAAGTATAATTTGGATATGAGAGGAAGGTTTTTCACGCAGAGGGTCGTGGGGATGTGGAACGCGTTACCGAGTAGGGTGGTGGAGGCAGGCACGTTGGACTTGTTTAAGGTTTACTTAGATAGACACATGAGCGAAACAAGGATGGAGGGTTATAGTAGAGGGTATTAAATAGGGTCAGAGCCTCGGGAGACACTGGAAATGTAGTATTACATGTTAATGTTTTGTCTTTTTATTCCACAGGTGTGTCGGTCCACCTTGTTGTCAAACGAGGGACATGCACACGGCGGGTCGTGTGTGGGCTGCTCTTGGAGGTTTCGAGAGTGGCCTAGTACTTCGTGTCGGTGTGTGTGCTTAATCCTGGACCGGTAGACAGGCGCCACAACAGCTCAGTGACTAGCACTGCTGGCTGTGCAGACACATGGATTTGGGCCGGTGTCTGTGGGAGTTTACGCATTCTCCCCGTGGTTGCGTGGGTTTCCTCCGGGTGCTCCGGTTTCCTCCCACACCCCAAAGATGTGCTCTTAGGCTGATTGGTGTACCAAATTGACACTATTCTCCCCTGAATCTGGCTACATTAGGGGTTCCACTCACATACACACAGGGCAGGGTAGGTGTAGGAGAATGCGGTGGTGCGGGCTCGTTGGGCCGAAGGGCCTGTTTCCCGTGCTGGATTGTTCTTTGTTTCTTTGTTTATTCCAATTTCTACAGGTCCCTGAATGTAAGTTCAGACCTGAGTAACTCTCTGAGAATATTAAGGTGTATTCCCATTAAAATATTCTTCACTTCCAAGCCAGGCCTGGTTGCAAAATTGAATTGCCACAGAATTTAGTGTCGCTGAGTAATCACATCTCGCGTAACACATTCCAGAGATAACTCAGGGTGTAAACTTCTGAGGATTCTCTGGAATGTGAATAATGTATCCGTGGGTGTGGAATGTATGTGTCTTCCTGTTTCTGAAGCTGCCTCAATCCTCTCGTGGACATATCCATAAAAATCCCAGAACAAAACAGATGGAATTGTGAGCTTGACATTCACAAGGACACAGACACAGTGAGCACGTGAAGGTCAAGACTGCTCCGCATCCAATATGAGCACGGCTGATCTTGGGGTTCAACCCCATTTTCCTGTCCATCCCCCGCATCTCTTAATTCCCTGAGACATCCAATCCCAGGATACTTTCCCTAGTTTTATGTCCACCTTACACTCTCTGATAACACCCACGCTTTCTCAAATTTAATCATTCTGATTTGTAGCTCTTGCTTCCACTCAAATGAATTGCCAGAACATAAGAACATAAGAAATAGGAGCAGGAGTAGGCCATCTGGCCCTTCGAGCCTGCCCCGCCATTCAATAAGATCATGACTGATCTGTCGTGTCTCAGTTCCACAGTCCGGCCCTCTCCCCATAACCCTTAATCCCTTCTCTTATCAAAAACCCATCAACCCGCTTCTTGAAAATATTTAGCGAGGCAGCCTCCACCACTTCAACGGGCAGAGAATTCCAGAGATTCACCACCCTTTGAGTGAAGAAGTTTCTCCTCATCTCTGTTCTAAACCGCCGCCCCTTTATCTTGAGGCTGTGCCCCCTAGTCCTACTGTCCTTTCTGAGCGGGAAGAGTCTCTCCACCTCTATCCTATCCATCCCATTCATCATCTTATACGTTCTCAATGAGATCTCCCCTCATTCTTCTAAACTCTAACAAGTACAAGCCTAGTTCTGATTACAGCAAGAGATGAGGCCATTTGGCCCATCCAGTTGATGCTGGTTCTTTGTAGAGCACTAAGCCATTCGCACTCTCCCATTCTATCCCCCAAAACTGATGATAAGGAGAACTCACAGCAAGACTGACCTCCTGATCAATGAAATAAAAAGAAAAATATATCGAAGGTGTCAATGTGAGCGGAGAAACGTAAAATCTCAAAGCAGGAGGAGGCCATTCAGCCCTTTGAGTTGCTCCGCCATTCATTTTGATCGTGGCTGATCATTGAATTTAATATCCTGAACCCCCCCTTCCCCCCATATCCCTGATCCTTTAGCCCCAAGGACTATATCTAATATCTTCTTGAAATCAGACAACGTTTTGGCCTCAACTACATTCCTTAGGAGTGAATTCCACACATTCACCACACTCTGGGTGAAGAAATTTCTCCTCCCCTCAGTTCTAAAAGGTTTACCCCTTATTCTCAAACTCTGACCCCTAGTTCTGGACTCCCCCCACCATCGGGAACATTCTTTCTGAATCTACCCTGTCTAACCCTGATAGAATTTTATAAGTTTCTATCAGATCCCCTCTCACTCTAAACTCCAGTGAATATAATCCTAACCCACTTAGTCTCTCCTCATATGACAGACCTGCCACCCCAGTAATCAACCGTAAACCTTCATTGTGCTCCCTCTATAGCAAGGACATCCTCCCTCAGATAAGTACACCAAAACTGCTTACATTATTCCAGGCGTAGCCTCACCAACACCCTATATAATTTCAACATAAAATTCCTATCCCTTTACTCAAATCCTCTCGCTATGAAGGCCAACATACGGTTTCCCTTCTTTACTGCCTGCTGTACCTGCGCGCTTACTTACAGTGACTGATGCACGAGGACTCCAAGGTCTCGCTGAGTATCCGCCTCTCTCAATTTACAGCAATTCAAGTAATAATCTATCTTCCTATTGTTGCTATCAAAGTGGATAACCTCACATTTATCCACATTATACTGCATCTGCCATGCAGATACCCCACACACTCAGCCTGTCCAAATCACACTGAAGCATGTCTTGAAGCATTTGGCCCATATCCCTCTATACCCCTGTAACTGTCTAAATGCTTTTTAAAAGACAAAATTGTACCCACCTCTACTACTACCTCTGGCAGCTTGTTCCAGACACTCACCACCCTCTGTGTGAAACAATTGCCCCCCTGGGCACTTTTGTATCTCTCCCCTCTCACCTTAAACCTCTGCCCTCTAGTTTTAGACTCACCTACTTTTGGGAAAAGATATTGACTATCTCGCTGATCTGTGCCCCTCATTATTTTATAGACTTCTAAAAGATCACCCCTCAGCCTCCTACACTCCAGAGAAAAAAGTCCCAGCCTATCCAGCCTTTCCTTATAGCTCAAACCATCAAGTCCCAGTAGCATCCCAGTAAATCTTTCTGCACTCTTTCTAATTTAATAATATCCTTTCTATAATAGGGTGACAAGAATTGCACACAGTATTCCAAGTGTAGCCTTACCAATGTCTTATACAACTTCAACAAGACGTCCCAACTCCTGTATTCAATGTTCTGACCAAATCATTGATATGTAATGTGAACAGTAGAATCTGGAACAAGTGTAGGGGAAAGGTGTGAGGGTGACGGAGAGCGTGTTAGTGGGGTTGAGAATGAGGACATGCAAACTGGATGTCTGAGAGCTCAGATTTCATGTTTGTTGAGTTTCTCGACCTCTTGACTCGGATTAAACATCAGGTGAAGCCCGAGAAGGGAATGCTGTATCTGGGATCTTGTTTGTCTCTCTGTGGGGACCATGAATTGGATTCAATTGGATTTTAGTTTCTGAAGCAAGGAATGGATTTGGATCTGCCTGCTCCATTCTGACATTGTTCAGCTGACTGAACCAAGGGAGATTCTGTGATTAAAAATGAAACTTTTTTAGGGAGACAGGCAGACTGGAGCCTCGACTGACACATCCCCCACCACAGGGTGGAGTTCCTGGTTAGCTGTTAAACTGTTGACAGGATTCTAGAGTGTTTGAAGCACAGATTATTCACAGGTTTATCCCAGTGAGACTCATTCCAGGAGGTGAAGAGGGGGGGGGGGGGGGGGGGGTGGGGGGAGGTGGGCTGGGGGAGCAGGTGGGAGGGGGTGGGGGGGGAGGTGGGCTGGGGGAGCAGGTGGGGGGGGTGGGGGGAGGTGGGCTGGGGGAGCAGGTGGGGGGGGGGGGTGGGGGGGGGAGGTGGGCTGGGGGAGCAGGTGGGGGGGGGGAGGTGGGCTGGGGGAGCAGGTGGGGGGGGGGGGGTGGGGGGGAGGTGGGCTGGGGGAGCAGGTGGGGGGGGTGGGGGGGAGGTGGGCTGGGGGAGCAGGTGGGGGGGGTGGGCTGGGGGAGCAGGTGGGGGGGGTGGGCTGGGGAGCAGGTGGGGGGGGTGGGGGGGAGGTGGGCTGGGGGAGCAGGTTGGGGGGGGGGGGTGGGGGGAGGTGGGGCTGGGGGAGCAGGTGGGGGGGAGGTGGGCTGGGGGAGCAGGTGGGGGGGGGGTGGAATCTGATGTTAAAATTTTGATGCCAGCTTCCCACAAACTTTCTGACTGCGAGGAAATTGATCCCCTTAATATTTTATATTGAATGTGTAGGGCAGCACCTTGGCACAATAGTTGTTAGCACTGCTGTCTCACTGCGCCCAGGGACCCGGGTTCAATTCCGGCCCTGGGTCACTGTCTGTGTGGAGTTTGCACATTCTCCCCGTGTCTGCGTGGGCTTCCTCCCGGGTGCTCCGGTTTCCTCCCACAGCCCAAAGATGTGTGGGTTAGGTGGGATTGGCCATGCTAAATTGACACTAGTGTCGGGAATAGGGACAGGGTGGGATTGTGGTCAGTGCTGACTTGATGGGCCCAAGTGGGCTCCTTCTGCACTGGAGAGATTCTATGAAATGACAGTGAATCTCGGGAGTGGTGAACTCAGAATGATAAGGTCACTGCGATTTGGGTGAGCTGAGTTTGGAGATGGTGATCTGGTTTCCAGGACTTGCTCATTCTGTTTATGTCTCACACAGCCCAGTTTGCTGCTCTGAAAGTACAGAGAGAGTTTCCACAGGCACAAGATCACAGTCTGCATGCATTATTCTCCAGCAAGAAATCTCACAACACCAGGTTAAAATCCAGCCAATTTATTTGATATTAATCCTAGTAGCCGGATAGTAGGATTTACTATCAAGGACAACTGGATGAACTTTAACCTGGTGTTGTGAGAGTCCAACACTGGCATCTCTACATGATGTGTTACTCTACGCAGCCGCTATTTAACCAGGGAAATTGAATATGAAAGTAGGGAGGTCTTGCTGCAGCTGTATAGGGCATTGGTGAGGCCGCAGCTGGAGTACTGTGTGCAGTTTTGGGCGCCGCACCTGCGCAAGGATATTTTGGCCTTGGAGGGAGTGCAGAGGAGGTTTACTAGGCTGATACCGGAGTTGAGGGGATTGAGCTATGAGGAGAGGCTGAATAAACTAGGCTTGTACTCGTTAGAGTTTAGAAGAATGAGGGGGAGATCTCATTGAGACGTATAAGATGATGAATGGGATGGATAGGATAGAGGTGGAGAGACTCTTCCCGCTCAGAAAGGATAGTAGGACTAGGGGGCACAGCCTCAAGATAAAGGGGGGGCGGTTTAGAACAGAGTTGAGGAGGAACTTCTTCACTCAAAGGGTGGTGAATCTCTGGAATTCTCTGCCCGTTGAAGTGGTGGAGGCTGCCTCGCTAAATATTTTTAAGAAGCGGGTTGATGGGTTTTTGATAAGAGAAGGGATTAAGGGTTATGGGGAGAGGGCGGGAAGGTGGAACTGAGCAGCGACAGATCAGCCATGATCTTATTGAATGGCGGGGCAGGCTCGAAGGGCTAGATGGCCTACTCCTGCTCCTATTTCTTATGTTCTTATGTTCTTATATTACAGTTGAAGGAGATTCTTTTTTTCACTCTGCAGGAGTATCCCAAAAATCATCACTGGGCTGATCATAGAATCCCAACAGTGCACAAGGAGGTGACTCGGCCCATCGAGTCTATATCGACCACAATCCCCCCTAGGACCTATCCCCGTAATCCCACTCATTTATCCTGCGAATCCTCCTAACACTAAGGGGCAATTTTTATCATGGCCAATCTACCTAACCCGCACATCTTTGGACAGTGGGAGGAAACCGGAGCACCCGGAGGAAACCCACACAGACATGGGGAGAATTGGCAATTGAACCCGGGCCCCTGGTGCTGTGAGGTAGCAGTGCTGACCAGTGTGCCAGGTTAAAGAGATGTGTATTGTCTCCAGACAGTACAGTAAGTGAGGTTTTGCAAACCCAGGCAAGTCACAGGGGTTACAGATAGTGTGACATCTTTAACTCGATTGGACTTAAACCTGGTGTTGTCAGACTTTTTACTGTGTTTACCCCAGTCCAACGCCGGCAAACCCACATCATAAATTGGTGGAGACAGAGACCATGGTGGGGGTGGCAGGGGAATGCTGTTTGTACACAAACCATCAAAGACGATGGGGCAGAATTAATAATCCAGGTGAACTTCAGAGTCAGAGGCAGAGAGAAGAAAAACAAGCAGGATTCACGAAAACCCTTGATGAGGTGTTGGTTGATGTTAGTCTGGAAAGAGGAAAACTGCAACAAGAAATTCCAACCCGATTAACCCAATGTAGACGCTTGGGAAATTTCTGCCGGCGATGGAATCTCCTCCAGCTGTGACCCCGGAATTGTGTGTGATTCTGGGCTCCACACATATGGAGAGGTGTGAACTCCCAGAGAGTGGTCAGAGGAGATTTACTAGAATGTCCCCAGGGATTTGGGACTTTAGGGAATGTGGAGAGGTTGGAGGATCTGGGATTGTTCTCCTTGGAGCAGAGAAGGTTAAGAGGAGACTAAATGGCGATGTTCCAAATCAGGAGGGGTTTGATGGAGTAAATAAGCAGAAAGTTTCCAATGGCAGGAGGAGTGGGGTATCCAGAGAATTCCAATTTCAGGGAATAGAGGCAGGGATGACATAAGGAGCTTTTAAAGATTTGAAATGTGCGACCGGATTGGATGGTGAAAATAAATTCAAAAATATTCAGAAGAAAATTGTTCAAATTCTTAAAGGACAAAATGCCGTGGAAATGAGAAAAACGGAGAGATCAGAGGAATAGTAACTTGAAAAAAACCAGCGCAGCGTTTAACGAGACAAATATCCTCCCTGGTTGCTGTTCTGACCTTTACTGACATGGGATTTAAGTATCTGTAATGGAGTGCAGTATATCCAGAACAAAATACAATCTCCTGAATGGCATCAAACACCAGTGCATGGAACAAAGCCTCCCCCATTTCATATCCCACTCCCTCAGCACTGACCCTCTGACAGTGCGGCACTCCCTCAGCACTGACCCTCTGACAGTGCGGCACTCCCTCAGCACTGACCCTCTGACAGTGCGGCACTCCCTCAGCACTGACCCTCTGACAGTGCGGCACTCCCTCGGCACCGACCCCTCTGACAGTGCGGCACTCCTCGGCACTGACCCTCTGACAGTGCGGCGCTCCCTCAGCACTGACCCTCTGACAGTGCGGCACTCCCTCAGCACTGACCCTCTGACAGTGCGGCGCTCCCTCAGCACTGTCCCTCTGACAGTGCGGCGCTCCCCTCAGCACTGACCCTCTGACAGTGCGGCACTCCCCTCAGGGCACTGACCCTCTGACAGTGCGGCACTCCCTCAGCACTGACCCTCTGACAGTGCGGCGACTCCCTCAGCACTGACCCTCTGACAGTGCGGCACTCCCTCAGCACTGACCCTCTGACAGTGCAGCACTCCCTCAGCACTGACCCTCTGACAGTGCGGCACTCCCTCAGTACTGACCCTCTGACAGTGCAGCACTCCCTCAGCACTGACACTCTGACAGTGCAGCACTCCCTCAGCACTGACCCTCTGACAGTGCGACACTCTCTCAGCACTGACCCTCTGACAGTGCGCACTCCCTCAGCACTGACCCTCTGACAGTGCGGCACTCTCTCAGCACTGACCCTCTGACAGTGCGGCACTCCCTCAGCACTGACCCTCTGACAGTGCGGCATTCCCTCAGCACTGACCCTCTGACAGTGCGGCACTCCCTCAGTACTGACCTTCTGACAGTACGGCACTCTCTCAGTACTGACCCTCTGACAGTGCGGCACTCTCTCAGCACTGACCCTCTGACAGTGCGGCACTCCCTCAGTACTGACCCTCTGACAGTGCGGCACTCCCTCAGTACTGACCCTCTGACAGTGCGGCACTCCCTCAGCACTGACCCCTCTGACAGTGCGGCACTCCCTCAGCACTGACCCTCTGACAGTGCAGGCGCTCCCTCAGCACTGACCCTCTGACAGTGCGGCGCTCCCTCAGCACTGACCCTCTGACAGTGCGGCGCTCCCTCAGCACTGACCCTCTGACAGTGCGGCACTCCCTCAGCACTGACCCTCTGACAGTGCGGCACTCCTCAGCACTGACCCACTGACAGTGCGGCACTCTCTCAGCACTGACCCACTGACAGTGCGGCACTCCCTCAGCACTGACCCTCTGACAGTGCGGGCACTCCCTCAGCACTGACCCACTGACAGTGCGGGCACTCCCTCAGCACTGACCCTCTGACAGTGCGGCACTCCCTCAGTACTGACCTCTGACAGTACGGCACTCCCTCAGTACTGACCCTCTAACAGTGCGGCACTCCCTCAGCACTGACCCTCTGACAGTGCGGCGCTCCCTCAGTACTGACTCTCTGACAGTGCGGCACTCCCTCAGTACTGACCCTCTGACAGTGCGGCACTCCCTCAGCACTGACCCTCTGACAGTGCGGCACTCCCTCAGCACTGACCCTCTGACAGTGCGGCACTCCCTCAGTACTGACCCTCTGACAGTGCGGCACTCCCTCAGCACTGACCCTCTGACAGCGCGGCACTCCCTCAGCACTGACCCTCTGACAGAGCAGCGCTCCCTCAGTACTGACCCTCTGACAGTGCGGCACTCCCTCATTACTGACCCTTTGACAGTGCGGCGCTCCCTCAGCACTGACCCTCTGACCGTGCGACACTCCCTCAGCACTGACCCTCTGACAGTGCGGCACTCCCTCAGCACTGACCCTCCGACAGTGCGGCACTCCCTCAGTACTGACCCTCTGACAGTGTGGCACTCCCTCAGTACTGACCCTCTGACAGTGCGACACTCCCTCAGCACTGACCCTCTGACAGTGCGGCACTCCCTCAGTACTGACCCTCTGACAGTGTGGCACTCCCTCAGTACTGACCCTCTGACAGTGCGGCACTCCCTCAGCACTGACCCTCTGACAGTGCAGCACTCCCTCAGTACTGACCCCTCTGACAGTGCAGCACTCCCTCAGTACTGACCCTCTGACAGTGCGGCACTCCCCTCAGCACTGACCCTCTGACAGTGCGGCACTCCCTCAGCACTGACCCTCTGACAGTGCGGCACTCCCTCACTACTGCAGTGAGGGTGTCAGGCTGACGATGTGCTTGAGTGGTTGGAATGGGTCTTTAACCTACAACTTTCTGACTGGTTGTTTCCAGAACTTTACGCACTGAGACAGAAATCTTGCCCAAACAGAAAGTGTTCAAAACACAGGAGCGTTTAACTGAGCTCTGTTTATCCATCCAGGCTGATTCACTGTCTGCTGCGTGTCTGGACCTGTAGAACCTTCCGGTGTAATTGATTTCTGATGAAGAATAGACACTGATTGCCTGGCAGACAGGAGTCACTGCATGAAGCTTGATTCAGCAGAATGGTCTGTGATTATTACAGCCCAGGGAGAACGAGCAAACCCCACACAGACAGTGACCTGAGGCCGGAATCAAACCTGGGTCCTTGGTGCCACCCCAATAGAATCCCACCCAACGTCTCCAATCTACCCTCATCGCCAGAACCTTTCTGTGAATCTGTTTTAATGCCTTCACATTCTATACACAGACCATAACCTAGCCCGAATGATAGTGAGGGGCTGGATGGCCTCCCCCAGTTCCTCTGGATGTGGAAGCTGATCCCTGATGGATTTCAGAGACAATATCTGGAGTTTTACCGCCCCCCGAGGTTTGTACGATCCCGCTGGAAATTGTTCGGCGAGCCTCGTCCAGCCTGATTCTGACACAGGTGAGGCAGTAAAACCCCACCCAACAAGGTTTACAGTCAACTCTCGAAGCATTCCCTCTCAACATAACTCGATACTGTGATTGTTAACGTGTAGGAAGATTACTCTGAAATGTTATCCTTTCTAACGGTTACTTTCTGCTTCATTAATGTTTCTAGATAACTTTTGCATTCAGCAATGTACTGGATATCAGTGTCATCTCTGAGGATGTTCAGGATTGAAAGGGTTAAATGTGATTGCCCACATGATGACCAAATGCTGAGAAGGGGAATGTCCGTGGGTTAGACTGAGTAAACTCTGAGCCGGTATACCTGTGAATAGTTACAGACGGCCAATGGACCTGTTATTGTTCAGGTATATCTATATCTCTACAACCGTTCCTCAGCCAATCACAACCAACATACAACCCACACACTACCTGCCAATCGGTGGGAATATCTGTCAATAGATCTGGTTACATTATAATTGTCAAATACTTCTCTATGTGGATTGAGATAAAATGCTTGCACTTTACGACCACAGAATCAGACATTCCATCATTGTAAGAAGTCTTTGCAACAGAATTGGGCATTCCAGACCCATGTGGCGCTTGAGAATGACCCATAATTCACTAATGACCATTTCACCATCAGCTCCAGATTCCTACTCCTGAGTGTGAGAGACTAACACCACACAATGCACATTTTTATAATATGGATATAGATATCCTCATTACTTTTTCTAAAATGTTACAAACTGAACAATGATCTGCAAAATGTCTGAAACTGACAGTGTGTAACCACGGAACAAGTGGAACTACGCTGCGGTTTCAGAAGAGTTCACACCTCGTTATCTCTGAGGAGCTGCTAAAAGTTACTGGCAGACTGCAGAGCCCACGTTTAAAGGGTACTAGACGTAGGCCATTTGTATCCTGGACTGGTCAGTGAGTGTGGCACATCTGTTAAGAAAATGGCCCTGCAAACTTCTCTCTGAATCCATACTGGCTGAAACATTCTCAGCCTGGAACAGAAAGGCAATCTGTAGACATCCAATAAATATCCTTTGTTGAAGACAAGGTGGAGGAGTAAAGTCATGTGACAGGGGTCTCTGCCTGGCTGAATAGAGCAGCTTGGTCTGCAGTCTAACATCTGGAGAATGAGCCACACAGAGAGAGGTCTAACCCAGGGAGGACACTTAGCCTCATCTGGTGAAATTCTGTACCAATGGCTTCAAGACGTCATCTCTGCATTCCAATCACATCCAACACAAGAGGGAAAGTGTATGATCCAGTATCAGATTGTCCCCATCAAACACTCCCAGGACAGGTACAGCACGGGGTTAGATACAGAGTAAAGCTCCCTCTACACTGTCCCCCCATCAAACACTCCCAGGACAGGTA
>JBBMRE010000142.1:17500-35000 GCA_037974335.1 Prionace glauca | reverse complement strand
TCCCACTCCCATGCCCACGTGTCTGTCCCTGACCTGTGGCAATGTTCCAGTAAAGCTCAACACAAACTGAAGGAACAGGGTCTCATCTTCCGGCTCCACACTTTACATCCCCCCGCTCTCAACATCGAATTCAACAACTCCAGATGATTTGCTCTCCCCCACCTCCACCCCTTTGTTTTCATTCTTTTTTATTTAATTTTTTTACTGTTCTCTATCTTTTATTTCTTTTTTGTCTTTCTTCATTTTTCTTTCCCTCTGCTCTTTCCCCCTACTTCATCCCTCTTTCCTTACCTTTTCTCCCCCTTTGCTTCCCCTTTTTCTCAATTTTATCCCTCTACCACCCTCCCCACCCTCCACCCCACATCTCCATCTTTCACAGTTTACAGTTCTCTGCCTTTTGGCCATTCACACATTTAATTCTCTCGATGGACTGCCATTAGCAGCCTTTCTCCTGGTTTCTGGGGCTATGACTCATCTTTCATTCCCTCCCCCTGCACTAGAAATATCCCCCACTTTCTCTGCCATTTAGCTTTGATAAAGGGTCACCTGGACTTGAAAGTGTTAGCTCTTTTCTCTCCTTACAGATGCTGTCAGACCTGCTGAGATTTTCTCTTTTGGTTTCAGGTTCCAGCATCTGCAGTAATTTATTTCTATCCTGCGTATCTGTTATTCTCTATATAAACCCACCCCACCCGAACCCCTCGATTAGATTTCAGTCTGTAACTCACTTCCGGGTATCTGTTATTTTATATATAAACCACCCCGAACCCCTCGATTAGATTCCAGTCTGTAACTCACTCCCGGGTATCTGTTATTCTATATATAAACCACCCCAAACCCCTCGATTAGATTCAGGTCTGTAACTCACTCCCGGGTATCTGTTATTCTCTATATAAACCCACCCCACCCAAACCCCTCGATTAGATTTCAGTCTGTAACTCACTTCCGGGTATCTGTTATTCTATATATAAACCACCCTAAACCCCTCGATTAGATTCCAGTCTGTAACTCACTCCCGGGTATCCGTTATTCTATATATAAACCACCCCGAATCCCTCGATTAGATTCCGGTCTGTAACTCACTCCCGGGTATCTGTTATTCTATATATAAACCACCCCGAACCCCTCCATTAGATTCCAGTCTGTAACTCACTCCCGGGTATCTGTTATTCTATATATAAACCACCCCGAACCCCTCGATTAGATTCCAGTCTGTAACTCACTCCCGGCCATCTGTTATTCTGTATATAAACCACCCGGAACCCCTCCATTAGATTCCAGTCTGTAACTCACTCCCGGGTATCTGTTATTCTATATATAAACCACCCCGAACCCCTCGATTAGATTCCAGTCTGTAACTCACTCCCGGCCATCTGTTATTCTGTATATAAACCACCCCGAACCCCTCCATTAGATTCCAGTCTGTAACTCACTCCCGGGTATCTGTTATTCTATATATAAACCACCCCGAACCCCTCGATTAGATTCCAGTCTGTAACTCACTCCCGGGTATCTGTTATTCTATATATAAACCACCCCGAACCCCTCGATTAGATTCCAGTCTGTAACTCACTCCCGGGTATCTGTTATTCTATATATAAACCCCCCCAAACCCCTCGATTATATTCCAATCTGGAACTCACTCCCGGGTATCTGTTATTCTATATATAAACCACCCCGAACCCCTCGATTAGATTCCAGTCTGTAACTCACTCCCGGGTATCTGTTATTCTATATATAAACCACCCCGAACCCCTCGATTAGATTCCAGTCTGTAACTCACTCCCGGGTATCTGTTATTCTATATATAAACCACCCCAAACCCCTCGATTAGATTCAGGTCTGTAACTCACTCCCGGGTATCTGTTATTCTCTATATAAACCCACCCCACCCGAACCCCTCGATTAGATTTCAGTCTGTAACTCACTTCCGGGTATCTGTTATTCTATATATAAACCACCCTAAACCCCTCGATTAGATTCCAGTCTGTAACTCACTCCCGGGTATCCGTTATTCTATATATAAACCACCCCGAATCCCTCGATTAGATTCCGGTCTGTAACTCACTCCCGGGTATCTGTTATTCTATATATAAACCACCCCGAACCCCTCCATTAGATTCCAATCTGTAACTCACTCCCGGGTATCTGTTATTCTATATATAAACCACCCCGAACCCCTCGATTAGATTCCAGTCTGTAACTCACTCCTGGGTATCTGTTATTCTATATATAAACCATCCCGAACCCCTCGATTAGATTCCAGTCTGTAACTCACTCCCGGGTATCTGTTATTCTGTATATAAACCACCCCGAACCCCTCGATTAGATTCCAGTCTGTAACTCACTCCCGGGTATCTGTTATTCTATATATAAACCACCCTGAACCCCTTGATTAGATTCCAGTCAGTAACTCATTCCCGGGTATCTGTTATTCTATATATAAACCACCCCGAACACCTCGATTAGATTCCAGTCTGTAACTCACTCATTCCCGGGTATCTGTTATTCTATATATAAACCACCCCGAACCCCTCGATTAGATTCCAGTCTGTAACTCACTCCCGGGTATCTGTTATTCTATATATAAACCACCCCGAACCCCTCGATTAGATTCCAGTCTGTAACTCACTCCCGGGTATCTGTTATTCTATATATTAACCCCCCAAACCCCTCGATTAGATTCCAGTCTGTAACTCACTCCCGGGAATCTGTTATTCTGTATATAAATCACCCCGAACCCCTCGATTAGATTCCAGTCTGTAACTCACTCCCGGGTATCTGTTATTCTATATATAAACCACCCCGAACCCCTCGATTAGATTCCAGTCTGTAACTCACTCCCGGGTATCTGTTATTCTGTATATAAACCACCCCAAACCCCTCGATTAGATTCCAGTCTGTAACTCACTCCCGGGTATCTGTTATTCTATATATAAACCACTCCGAACCCCTCAATCAGATTCCAGTCTGTAACTCACTCCCGGGTATCTGTTATTCTATATATTAACCCCCCAAACCCCTCGATTAGATTCCAGTCTGTAATTCACTCCCGGGTATCTGTTATTCTATATATAAACCACCCCGAACACCTCGATTAAATTCCAGTTTGTAACTCACTCCCGGGTATCTGTTATTCTGTATATAAACCCCCCCGAACCCCTCGATTCGATTCCAGTCTGTAACACACTCCCGGGTATCTGTTATTCTATATATAAACCCCCCCGAACCCCTCGATTCGATTCCAGTCTGTAACACACTCCCGGGTATCTGTTATTCTATATATAAACCACCCCAAACCCCTCGATTAGATTCCAGTCTGTAACTCACTCCCGGGTATCTGTTATTCTATATATAAACCACCCCGAACCCCTCGATTAGATTCCAGTCTGTAATTCACTCCCGGGTATCTGTTATTCTATATATAAACCACTCCGAACCCCTCAATCAGATTCCAGTCTGTAACTCACTCCCGGGTATCTGTTATTCTATATATTAACCCCCCAAACCCCTCGATTAGATTCCAGTCTGTAACTCAGTCCCGGGTATCTGTTATTCTATATATAAACCACCCCGAACCCCTCGATTCGATTCCAGTCTGTAACTCACTCCCGGGTATCTGTTATTCTGTATATAAACCCCCCCGAACCCCTCGATTAGATACCAGTCTGTAACTCACTCCCGGGTATCTGTTATTCTATATATAAACCACCCCGAACCCCTCGATTAGATTCCAGTCTGTAACTCACTCCCGGGTATCTGTTATTCTATATATAAACCACCCCGAATCCCTCGATTAGATTCCAATCTGTAACTCACTCCCGGGTATCTGTTATTCTGTATATAAACCACCCCGAACCCCTCGATTAGATTCCAGTCTGTAACTCACTCCCGGGTATCTGTTATTCTATATATAAACCACCCCGAACCCCTCGATTCGATTCCAGTCTGTAACACACTCCCGGGTATCTGTTATTCTATATATAAACCACCCCGAACACCTCGATGAGATTCCAGTCTGTATCTCACTCCCGGGTATCTATTATTCTATATATAAACCACCCCGAACCCCTCGATTAGATTCCAGTCTGTAACTCACTCCTGGAACATTGGTGTTAGGAGCAGAAGGCTGTTCAGCCCCTCGTGTCTGTTCCACCATTCGATAAGATCTTGGTTAATCTGCCGGTGGTCTCAGCTCCACCTTCCTGTCTGTCTCCCGTAACCTGGGATCCCGTTGTCAGTCTTCCATAATCCGGGACCGCCTTGTCTGTCTCCCCTAACCCGGGACCCTCTCGTCTGTCAGAAATCTGTCTGATTGTGCCTGAACACGTTCAATGGCCTTGTCCACAGTTGTTTCCGGGGACAGAGTTCCCTAAACTAATGACCCTCTTGGAAAGCACATTCTCCTCAAGGGAGACTGTTTATTCACAAACTGACTCACCCCCCTCCCAGGTACTTGCTATATTTAGTGCTCAGGATTTTTTGATATTGAATGTCAGCCTGTCGGTGACTCCAGTTTCCAATGAGGATGTCAGCAATGAGTCAAACTGAATCCAATGATCATTATTGCTGGAGTTTCTAACACCTCATAAACACAGGAGCCAGAAAGTCTGTACGGTTCTGCATCACAAACTGAACAAATTAATATCTTGTAAAATGTTGCATTGGTTCGAAACACAATGTTAGAAAGGTGAATCAATCCTGGTTTTCCCACCAGCTATTCTCAATGCTGTCCATCCAGATTTCAGCTCCTCACAATCACACCAAGTCCCATTCAATTGTCACCTACTGTGCCTACATGCCTTGTAAATCACAGAATCCGTCCAGTGGAGGAGGCCATTCAGCCCATCGAGTCTGCACTGCCTCTCTGACAGAGCTTCCGACCCAGGCCCACCCACTATTCCAGCCGAGTATTTACCCGGTTAATCCACTAAACCGACACGTCTTTGGACCGTGGGAGGAAACTGAAGAACCCGGAGGAAACCCATGCAGACACAGGGAGAATGTGCAGTGACCCGAGCCTGGAATCAAACCCGCGTCCCTGGTGCTGTGAGGCAGCAGTGCTAACCCGATGGGAAAGTAATTTTAATATCACGCATACTCATTATAATAATTAAACACTGGATTGATCTGCCGGTCCAGTGTCCAATCAGAACGATGTGTCTCACACTGCTACATAAACAATGTGTACCTGGCACCAACACTGGTCAGCCAATGGGCACAGTGCCTCAGAACCAGCAGCCAATGGCCGCAGTGCCTCAGAACCAGCAGCCAATGAGCGCAGTGCCTCAGAATCAGCAGCCAATGAGCGCAGTGCCTCAGAACCAGCAGCCAATGAGCGCAGTGCCTCAGAACCAGCGGCCAATGGGTACAGTGCCTCAGAACCAGCAGCCAATGGGCACAGTGCCTCAGAATCAGCAGCCAATGGGCACAGTGCCTCAGAACCAGCGGCCAATGGGTACAGTGCCTCAGAACCAGCGGCCGATGGGCGCAGTGCCTCAGAACCAGCGCCCAATGGGCACAGTGCCTCAGAACCAGCGGCCAATGAGCACAGTGCCTCAGAACCAGCGGCCAATGAGCACAGTGCCTCAGAACCAGTGGCCAATGGGCGCAGTACCTCAGAACCAGCGCCCAATGGCACAGTGCCTCAGAACCAGCAGCCAATGCGCACAGCGCCTCAGAACCAGCGGCCAATGGGCACAGTGCCTCAGAACCAGCGCCCAATGGGCACAGTGCCTCAGAACCAGCGGCCAATGAGCACAGTGCCTCAGAACCAGCGGCCAATGAGCACAGTGCCTCAGAACCAGTGGCCAATGGGCACAGTGCCTCAGAACCAGTGGCCAATGGGCACAGTGCCTCAGAACCAGCGGCCAATGGCACAGTGCCTCAGAACCAGTGGCCAATGGGCACAGTGCCTCAGAACCAGCGGCCAATGGGCGCAGTGCCTCAGAACCAGTGGCCAATGGGCGCAGTGCCTCAGAACCAGCGCCCAATGGCACAGTGTCTCAGAACCAGCGGCCAATGGGCGCAGTGCCTCAGAACCAGTGGCCAATGGGCACAGTGCCTCAGAACCAGCGCCCAATGGCACAGTGCCTCAGAACCAGTGGCCAATGGGCGCAGTGCCTTAGAACCAGCGGCCAATGGGCGCAGTGCCTTAGAACCAGTGGCCAATGGGCACAGTGCCTCAGAACCAGCAGCCAATGGGCACAGTGCCTCAGAACCAGTGGCCAATGAGCGCAGTGCCTCAGAACCAGTGGCCAATGGCACAGTGCCTCAGAACCAGCGGCCAATGGGCACAGTGCCTCAGAACCAGTGGCCAATGGCAGAGTGCCTCAGAACCAGCGGCCAATGAGCGCAGTGCCTCAGAACCAGTGGCCAATGGCACAGTGCCTCAGAACCAGCGGCCAATGAGCGCAGTGCCTCAGAACCAGTGGCCAATGGGCACAGTGCCTCAGAACCAGTGGCCAATGGCACAGTGCCTCAGAACCAGCGGCCAATGGGCACAGTGCCTCAGAACCAGTGGCCAATGGCAGAGTGCCTCAGAACCAAGGGCCAATGAGCGCAGTGCCTCAGAACCAGTGGCCAATGGCACAGTGCCTCAGAACCAGCGGCCAATGAGCGCAGTGCCTCAGAACCAGTGGCCAATGGGCACAGTGCCTCAGAACCAGTGGCCAATGGCACAGTGCCTCAGAACCAGCGGCCAATGAGCGCAGTGCCTCAGAACCAGTGGCCAATGGGCACAGTGCCTCAGAACCAGTGGCCAATGGCACAGTGCCTCAGAACCAGCGGCCAATGGGCACAGTGCCTCAGAACCAGTGGCCAATGGCAGAGTGCCTCAGAACCAGTGGCCAATGGGCACAGTGCCTCAGAACCAGTGGCCAATGGCACAGTGCCTCAGAACCAGCGGCCAATGGGCACAGTGCCTCAGAACCAGTGGCCAATGGCAGAGTGCCTCAGAACCAAGGGCCAATGAGCGCAGTGCCTCAGAACCAGTGGCCAATGGCACAGTGCCTCAGAACCAGCGGCCAATGAGCGCAGTGCCTCAGAACCAGTGGCCAATGGGCACAGTGCCTCAGAACCAGTGGCCAATGGCACAGTGCCTCAGAACCAGTGGCCAATGAGCGCAGTGCCTCAGAACCAGTGGCCAATGGGCACAGTGCCTCAGAACCAGTGGCCAATGGCACAGTGCCTCAGAACCAGCGGCCAATGGGCACAGTGCCTTAGAACCAGTGGCCAATGGGCGCAGTGTCTCAGAACCAGCGGCCAATGGGCGCAGTGCCTCAGAACCAGCGGCCAATGGGCGCAGTGCCTCAGAACCAGCGGCCAATGGGCACAGTGCCTCAGAACCAGCGCCCAATGGCACAGTGCCTCAGAACCAGTGGCCAATGGGCGCAGTGCCTTAGAACCAGCAGCCAATGGGCGCAGTGCCTTAGAACCAACGGCCAATGGGCGCAGTGTCTCAGAACCAGCGGCCAATGAGCACAGTGCCTCAGAACCAGCGGCCAATGGGCGCAGTGCCTCAGAACCAGCGGCCAATGGGCACAGTGCCTCAGAACCAGCGGCCAATGGGCACAGTGCCTCAGAACCAGCGCCCAATGGCACAGTGCCTCAGAACCAGCGGCCAATGGGCATAGTGCCTCAGAACCAGTGGCTGGGTGTGTGTGCAGCACCCTCCAGAGACTGTGATAAGGCTCTGCCTCATGGAGCAGCAGTAAGGCAGGGGCAGGGGTAGGGGCTGGCGATGTGGTGCAGGGGGAGAGTGAGTGGAACAGAGTGAGGTGTGGGGAAATTGAACTCAGGCATGTGAGCGGGGGCACAGGGACAGATTTTTGGGCCAGAGCAGGGAGTGCCGGGACCGGAGTGAGAACACGGCAGAGTGACTTTCGTAGACCTTGCAAAGACTGTCCTTGTCCCAGTCCAGGCATGGGGAAGATATGACAATCCCATGTCAGTCACATTCAGCATGTTGTGCGTAAGCGTGTTCAGACCATCAGGCATGTCAGTTTGGCTGGGATTCCAACATAACACAGGGTCACTGGTGGCACATTCACAGTGGGGGCCTCTGCAGCTACAGATGGGGAAAGGGTAGCCTGGGGGCAGTCAAAGATCTGAAGACAGAGCAGTGAGGAGTTGGGGGGGGGGGGGGGGAGTTCTATATTTCACTGTGCAATAGGCCTCAGGATGAGCAGGGGTAAGGTCCACATGGGGCATTGGCATCTCCAACTCAATCAACACAGGGAATATCGACCACAACAGGATCACGGATAGGAGAGGGGAGGCTGGAGGGGAATGTGAACCCCTGCGGAATGTGGGGAGGGGATTTCCCAAGCTGGTGGGAAAACCTCAGCAACTTACAACCTGACAAAATTAAACTGAGGAAATGCTCAGCTGGTGAGCGTGAGGTTATTTGGAGAGTAGTCGTGTGCTGCACTGGAGGCAGGGGGTGGGGGATGGGGATTAGAGGAGCACTGAACTGAACTGTGTCTTCCCAAATGAGGAGGGATGCACAACTGAGACAAGTTAGTCACCAATCACTCCCCTTGTGTTAACCCCTGGTTCCCAGTGTGGTATTTGCCAGAGGTATAAGGAGGGTGGGAGCAGCTGGGTGATTGGTCCCGCTGCAGATGTGCGTTAGGGACTGGAACTCGGAATCTTGCTCCTGGTACATTCACAGATGAGAAGCTTCAGCCCCATCCCCAACCCCAAGGAGAAGAGGCTGAAGTTTGGGGTGGAGGTGGAATGTGATGCTGGGGGAGTTAATGGTGATAGAGACAGGGAGAGGGCGACTGCGGAAGGGGAAGTATCAGAGGAATGCTGAGAATATGTGACAACGTCCAGACTGGTCAGATGGAAGGTAAACAGAGCCTAGAGTTGGACAGGGACAGGTGCAGCATGGGATTTGGGTCAGGGGTCAGGTGGAGATGCAGATCATTGCAACCGGGAAACTGAAAGGAGGCACAGCTGGCAGACGCGACCATGCTCGAGACCTGGGATTGAGTCTGACAGGTGGGGCTGTGCTTGCACAAGGTTCACAAAGGTCCTGCCACTAACCTTTCACCCTGCAGAAGCACTCAGGGGTGTCGGGTGTCTGCGGGAGAGATACTCTGGGAGAAAGGTGTGCGATCAGTAAGCTTTAAAAACCAGACTGAGATAGGACAGCGGACATTAAAGCGGTGAAAGTGGTTTTATTTACAGAGGTTAGAATGTGACAGTCATTTGTTCACCTGGAAACTGATCAAAACTTCTTTATTCCAGCCTGGGGTCATCCTTGGGGATGGAGTTTGCACATTCTCCCCGTGTTTGTGTGGGTTTCCTCTGGGTGCTCCGGTTTCCTCCCACAGTCCAAAGACATGCGGGTTGGATGCATTGGCTAAATGGTGACCCCGGGTGACCAGCTGTTCTCCCCCTCCCTCCGGAAGAGGGTGACCATTGATGACGGAGAAAACAAAAACACCTGAAGAGAGGGAGCCACTTGTGACATCAACTTACACCATCGTCATCGATGAGGACCTCAACACCATTAGTCATTTTGAGGCTGGTTGCCGTGTGTCTGAAGATGGCTGATCAGGGCCAATTCGGGCACGGAATGTCCAGGCACATATTGGACAGACTTGTGTAGATGCTGTAGTTGTTGCGCTGGTGGCTCTGGACTTGTGTAGCTCGCGTTTAAGTTGTGCTTCAGCAATACACCTTGCTTCGTAAGCTTGACAGCCTTTGTGGATGAGGCAGTGCCAGGTAGGGCAATTTTGTGCCAGCGTTTCCCAGGTGGTCGTGTCAATGTCAAGTGACTTCAGGGAGGCCTTGAGTGTGTCTTTGAAACATTTCTTCTGCCCTCCATTTGAGTGTCTTCCAGCAGAGAGTTCCCCAAAAAGGAGCTGCTTGGGTTTGCGCTCGTCTGACATACGGGTGACATGACCTGCCCACCGGGTCTGTGTCTCATCAGCAGTGTGTGGACTGATGGTAGACTTGCTCTAGAGAGAACTTCAGTGTCTGGTGCTTTGTCTTGCCATCGGATGCGTAAAATTCTGCAAAGACAAGTCATGTGGAAATGATTGAACTGTCCTGCATGTCTTCGATACACAGTCCACGTTTCACAGGCATACAGGAGGGTAGTGAGTACCGCAGCAATGTTTCAGTTTTGTTGCTGGGCTGATTCCTCAACATTCCCATACCATGGAGCGCAGTCTACCAAAAGCAGAACTTGCCTTTGCTATTCTACAGTTAACTTCTGCATCAATAGTCACTGCTTGGGAGAGGGTGCTGCCAAGATAAGTGAACTGGTCCACTGCCTGTAGTTTCTGCCCTTTGATTGTGATTATGGGTTCTGTGTATGGTGATGAGGAGCAGGCTGGTGCATGGCTTCAGTCTTTTAAACATTGATGGTGAGTCCAAAGTTGTCACAAGCCATGGAAAATTTGTCCATACTGACTTGCATCTCTGGCTCTGAGCCAGCATACAGAGCGCCGTCATCGGCAAAGAGGAAATCTCTCAGAACAGTCTCATTCACTTTGGTAATAGCTTGAAGTCTCCTCAGGTTGAAGAGCTTCCACCCACTCTGTACTTGAGGCTGATTCCAGCAACACTGTCCTGGAAGGCATCATTCAGCATGGCAGTAACCATCATGCTGAACAGTGTGGGTGTGAGCACACAGCCCTGTTTGACGCCATTGGTGACTGAGAATACCTCAGAGGATTCTCCGCCATCCAGTACTCTGGACATCATGTCACCATGGAACTGGCGTGCCATCTGAATGAATTTGGGGGGGCAGCTGAACTTTGACATGATCCTCCACAGGCCTTGTCAGCTTGCAGTGTCGAAGGCTTTCACAAGGTCAACAAAGGTTGTGTAGAGCTCGCGATTTCTGCTCCTGACACTTCTCCTGAAGTTGGCGCGCATCAAAAATCATGTCAATAGCCCCACAACCTTTACGGAAGCCACACTGTGACTCTGGAAGCAGGCCCAGCTCCAGATGAGTGACCAGATGATTTAGCAGGACTCTTGCAAGGGTTTTTCCTGTGATGGAGAGCAGCGAGATTCCTCAGTGGTTGTTGCATACTTGCCGATTGCCCTTCCTCTCGTAGAGGTGTATGATGGAAGCATCTTTACGTTCCTGAGGAATGGATCCTTGCTTCCCAAAGGACTGGAACAACTCAGTGAGCTTCTTGATAAGTGCAGGACCAGCAGCTTTATAGATCTCTGTGGGTATGGCATCTACCCTGGGGCTTTGCCTCTGGATAGCTGGCTGACAGCTTTCGTGACTTTAGCCACTACCGGTGGGTTATCCATGGTGCTGTCGATATCAACCTAGGGGAATCCTGTCTATTGCCTCATCGTTAATAGATGACAGTCAGTTGAGGACGACCTCAAAGTGTTCAGCCCATCTCTGCAGGATCTGAGCCCTCTCTGTAATGAGAGTTGTACCATCTGTACTCAGTAGGGGGGGGGGCTCCTGAGAGATTGAGGTCCATGGAGAGTGTTGAGGGCTTCAAGTAGTTTCTGTCAGCGTATCCGTGTATTTCCTCTGCCTTGGCACTCAGCCAGGCATCCTGCATTTTACGCAGTTTATTCTGGACTGTCCTGTGAGCACTGGTAAAAGCATTTTTCTTGGCAGCTGAAGATGGGTCGTTCTGACAGGCCTGATGAAGATGGTGCTTTTCAACAAGTAGAGCCTGTATCTCCTCATCATTCTCATCAAACCAGTCATGCTGCTTGTGGGTGGAGGGCCCGAGCATCTTCAGCACAGATGTATGGACAGCATCCCTGAAGCGTTCCCAGTCATCCTCAGCGCTGCCTGCGAGGTGTCGGTCAGCAAGCTTGATTTCTAAATCTTCAGCCACTTCTGAAGCTATGCTGGGGTTCTTCAGCTCGGCCGCATTGATTCTTTTCATAATCTTGCTTCCTTGTGGTCGCCTCTTGGGTCTGATGCAGAGCCTCATTTTGGAGACGATGAGCCTGTTATCTGTCCAGCAGTCAGCACCACACATGGCCTTGGTCACTCTGACATCCTGCCTGTCTTTTCTCCTGACAATGACATAATCATTGAGCTAATGTCAAGGTGAAGGTAGATCATGTCTAACCCATCACAGTGACAGGGGATCAGACAAGCCTGCCCTGAAGCACACCAACACTGACCCAGCTTTCCAGCGAGGGACGTGTGCTCACTCTCTGAGCCAAGCTGATGACAGGCTAAATGAGTGGAGGCTTCGATCTTCAGTGTCCGTGCCGTTGTGCTGTGAAGGTGGTTGAGGGATTTCAGTGTTTGATGAGGAGTTTTATCAGTGTAAGTGTGATAGGGAGTTGGAATTCCACAAACAGCAACTCAAATCTCCAGCCGTTGTCTCTTTGTCACAATGATTAATTTCACACAGAAACTTGCTCCAATAATTTCTTCATCAATACAGATTATACACCGACACTGCAATTATCCCAGCCACAGCGTGCTTCCCATTGCATTCCTGTCCACAATTTCAAATAATTGGTGCATTCAGTGTGGTGTTAATCATAAACTGGAATGAGATAAAGCTCCGAATATTGGCAAGAGCGAAGTACAGAAGTTAGAAACTGAACTTCCATCTCGACCTGGATTTGAATGTAATTCCGGCAGGAAAATTAAATTTTCAACTGAGGGCAAATAGTCAGAAGAAATTGTTTCATTATACAACTGAAATATTTCTATTTGGATCAAGGACAGCACGTGGTTAGATACAGAGTAAAGCTCCCTCTACACTGTCCCCCATCAAACACTCCCAGGACAGGTACAGCACGGGGTTAGATACAGAGTAAAGCTCCCTCTACACTGTCCCCCCGTCAAACACTCCCAGGACAGGTACAGCACGGGGTTAGATACAGAGTAAAGCTCCCTCTACACTGTCCCCCCATCAAACACTCCCAGGACAGGTACAGCACAGGGTTAGATACAGAGTAAAGCTCCCTCTACACTGTCCCCCATCAAACACTCCCAGGACAGGTATAGCACGGGGTTAGATACAGAGTAAAGCTCCCTCTACACTGTCCCCCATCAAACACTCCCAGGACAGGTACAGCACGGGGTTAGATACAGAGTAAAGCTCCCTCTACACTGTCCCCCCGTCAAACACTCCCAGGACAGGTACAGCACGGGGTTAGATACAGAGTAAAGCTCCCTCTACACTGTCCCCCCATCAAACACTCCCAGGACAGGTACAGCACAGGGTTAGATACAGAGTAAAGCTCCCTCTACACTGTCCCCCATCAAACACTCCCAGGACAGGTATAGCACGGGGTTAGATACAGAGTAAAGCTCCCTCTACACTGTCCCCCATCAAACACTCCCAGGACAGGTACAGCACGGGGTTAGATACAGAGTAAAGCTCCCTCTACACTGTCCCCCCATCAAACACTCCCAGGACAGGTACAGCACAGGGTTAGATACAGAGTAAAGCTCCCTCTACACTGTCCCCCATCAAACACTCCCAGGACAGGTATAGCACGGGGTTAGATACAGAGTAAAGCTCCCTCTACACTGTCCCCCATCAAACACTCCCAGGACAGGTATAGCACGGGGTTAGATACAGAGTAAAGCTCCCTCTACACTGTCCCCCCATCAAACACTCCCAGGACAGGTATAGCACGGGGTTAGATACAGAGTAAAGCTCCCTCTACACTGTCCCCCATCAAACACTCCCAGGACAGATACAGCACAGGGTTAGATACAGAGTAAAGCTCCCTCTACACTGTCCCCCCCATCAAACACTCCCAGGACAGGGACAGCACGGGGTTAGATACAGAGTAAAGCTCCCTCTACACTGTCCCCCCATCAAACACTCCCAGGACAGGTACAGCACGGGGTTAGATACAGAGTAAAGCTCCCTCTACACTGTCCCCCCATCAAACACTCCCAGGACAGGGACAGCACGGGGTTAGATACAGAGTAAAGCTCCCTCTACACTGTCCCCCGTCAAACATTCCCAGGACAGGTACAGCACGGGGTTAGATACAGAGTAAAACTCCCTCTACACTGTCCCCCATCAAACACTCCCAGGACATGTACAGCACGGGGTTAGATACAGAGTAAAGCTCCCTCTACACTGTCCCCCCCATCAAACACTCTCAGGACAGGGACAGCACGGGGTTAGATACAGAGTAAAGCTCCCTCTACACTGTCCCCATCAAACACTCCCAGGACAGGTACAGCACGGGGTTAGATACAGAGTAAAACTCCCTCTACACTGTCCCCCATCAAACACTCCCAGGACAGGTACAGCACGGGGTTAGATACAGAGTAAAGCTCCCTCTACACTGTCCCCAACAAATGCACCAAAGATCATTGAAATCACTAATTTTTAACATCCAGTCAGGATGATGGTTTGATTTGGAAAGGGCAGGTTGCTATGGTGAGTTGCTGGCTCTGTGATGCTTGTTCTGGGCTGCAGTAGGCAATGTGTGTTGCAATGTGTTTGCAATGTGTCTGCTCTGTTAATCGCTGAGGGAGTGGTTGCTTGGCTGATCTCAGATCTCAAAGTTGGAGTGTGCTGCTTTCAAACAGCCCCACCCCTCCTGCGGCAACTACACTCATTCCTGTGGGTGGGAGAAGCCTTTAAAAGGTCTGCAGGACACGGGGAAAGTAATGTGGAATCAAACTGAAACACTGACAGCAGCAAGGGACCCTCATTCTAACAACACAGAAACTCAGCAAACTTCAGAGGTGAGTGTCCGCAGGTTTGTCTCCTTTTAGATAAGACGAGAAAATCTCAGAAATGATTCAAATCCATGGGGAAAAAAAGCAGTAAATGGCGTGTGAGGGGAGATGGAAATGGGTGATAAACCTGGCGATCTGGAGAGTGTTTATTGAAGGAGAAGGGAGTTAAGGCGTCTGCCAGCTTTCTGCTGATGAGACTGGTTGATAATTACAATGAAATGATTTGGAAAGCTAGCTTTCTGTGTGGTCCTGATTAGAATCACAGAATCCCACAGTGCAGAAGGAGGCTACTTAGACAATCGAGACTGTTCCCGACCACAATCCCACCCAGGCCCTATCCTATAGCCCCATGCATTTACCCTAGCTAGTCCCCCTGACACAAGGGACAGTTTAGCATGGCCAATGCACCCTAATCAGCACACCTTTCAGACTGTGAGGGGAACTGGAGCACCCGGAGTAAACCCACACAGACATGGGGAGAATGTGCAGACTCTGCACAGTGACCCCAGCCAGGCATTGGACCCGGGTCCCTGGTGCTGTGAGGCAGCAGTGCTAACCCACTGTGCCAGAAGCAGGGGGAGTAATTGGATTATCCTGCCAGGGAAGGGCAGGGATTCATCCCAGTGAAGAGAGGAATCAGTAAAGGGCGGGTTTACAGGAACAACAAGTGGAAGAAAAGAAGGATGGAGATCAGAACAAGGGGGAAGGGTCGCTGTGCTTACCGTGGGTCAGTGATGTATGTACACTGAGATTGAGGTGACAAGGATTCAGGATCCAGTTCTCTCACGATCCATTATTAACAATTCCATCAGTACGAGGTTTATCTAAAATTTTCTTTTACTCATTTTGTGGCAAATAGTGTGGAGAAAGTGTCTCTGAAATGATATTTAACAGGAATCTCAGTGAAATACAGACTGAAAATTCTTATCAGAATGAGCAGAGAGAGGGATGAGATTTTTTACACTGAGTCACTGTTATCTGGAACATTCTGTCTGACCAGATCGAATTGTACCTTTCAGAATGGAATTGGATAGAGTAAAATGGGAAATCCTTGTAGGTGTTGGAGCAGGAACATTGGGATGAATGAGAAAGCTCTCCCAAAGAGCCAGTACAAATGGAAGGGATGAATGGTTTTGTCTGATTCCATGGATGGAATTTTCCGGGTATTTTTGTGTTGCCTCCCACAATCTGCAGCTTCCCAGTTACACCGCTGACTTTCCTCATCCGATTTCCAGCATTTCCAGAGGAAATAGCCCCACCCCAGCCGCAACAATTGGCTTTCCTGTAACGAGGGGCGTCCTGATCACCAGCAATAAAAACTGACACAGAGCCCCCCACCCCCCACCCCCACCATGGACACAGGACCACCACCACCCCCCCCACCCCCACCCCCACCATGGACACAGGACCACCACCCCCCCCCCCACCCCCACCCCCACCATGGACACAGGACCACCACCCCCCCCCCCACCCCCACCCCCCACCATGGACACAGGACCACCACCCCCCCCCCCCACCCCCACCCCCACCATGGACACAGGACCACCACCCCCCCACCCTCCCCCGCTCCGCCCCTGTCCCTGACACAGAGCCCCCCACCCCCACCATGGACACAGGACCACCACCCCCCCCTCCACCCCCCACCCCCACCATGGACACAAGTAACCACCACCCCCCCCCCCCCCACCCTCCCCCGCTCCGCCCCTGTCCCTGACACAGAGCCCCCCCACCCCCCACCCCCACCATGGACACAGGACCACCCCCCCCCCCCACCCCCCACCCCCCACCATGGACACAGGACCACCACCCCCCCCCCACCCCCCACCATGGACACAGGACCACCAGCCCCCCCCACCCTCCCCCGCCCCGCCCCTGTCCCTGACACAGAGTCCCCCCCCCCGCCATGGACACAGTACCACCCCCCCCCCCACCCTCCCCCGCCCCGTCCCTGTCCCTGACACAGAGCCCCCCCCCCCCACCATGGACACAGTACCACTGCCACCCCCACCCCCCCCGCCCCGTCTCTGTCCTTGGCACAGAGCCCCCCCCCCCCACCATGGACACAGTACCACCCCCCCCCACTCTCCCCCGCCCCGTCCCTGTCCCTGACACAGAGCCCCCCCCCCCTGCCATGGACACAGTACCACCCCCCCCCACTCTCCCCCGCCCCGTCTCTGTCCTTGGCACAGAGCCCCCCCCCCACCATGGACACAGTACCACCACCACCCCCCACCGCCCCCCCCTCCATCCCTGTCCCTGACACAGAGCATCTCCCCCCCCACCATGGACACAGTACCACCACCCCCCCCCCCCACCCCCCACCACCCCCGCCCCATCCCTGTCCCTGACACAGAGCATCTCCCCCCCCACCATGGACACAGTACCACTGCCGCCCCACCCCCCCCCCCACCCCCGCCCCCGTCCCTGGCACAGAGCACCCCCAGTGGACTCAGTACCACCCCCCCAATCCCCGACACAAAGCACACCCCCCAATGGACACATCACCCCCACCCTTGTGACCCCAACACAGATCACTGTCCCTAATAGAGAATGCCGCCACCCCCCCCCCATGGACACAGAACTCCCCCCCATGACATAAAACCCCACCTTGGACACAATACCTCCCCCAGCACCCCCAAACAACCACCCCATGGACCCAGTACCCCTCTCGTGCCCCCAACACAGAACCACCCCATGAATACAGGACTCCCCCATGTGGGTTGAGTGGGGCAGTGTGAGAGTTTGTGTGGGGGGTGGGTAGGAGGGGGTGTGGGATGGGGTGCGGGTGGAGTGAAGGGGGTAGAGGGCAGGGTGGAGCGAAGG
>JBBMRE010000142.1:0-12500 GCA_037974335.1 Prionace glauca | reverse complement strand
ATGACAAAAAACATTTAGACAGTTACATGGGTACGATGGGTATAGAGGGATATGGGCCACATGTGGGCAATTGGGATTAGCTTAGGGGTTTAAAAAAAAGGGCAGCATGGACAAGTTGGGCCGAAGGGCCTGTTTCCCTGCTGTAAACCTCGATGACTCTGTGAGCCAGCCACCACACCGCACCTCCCCCCCCACCTCCCCTCCCCCCCACCCCCAACACTCTCGCAGGGAGAGAATTCCAAACTAACCACCCTCTGACATTAGAAATTCTGCTTCATCTTAAACAGTACCCACTTCTTCCAAAACAGTGACCGCTTGTTTTCGATTCTCCCCAGAGGGAAACATCTCCTCAGCGTCCAGCCCATCTGAATCTGAAACTGCAGTGAGTAAAGACCCACCTAGCTCAGCCCCCCCCTCACACAACAAGGTTTATTTACTCCAGGAATTTGAGAGTTTTATTTGAGAGTTAGAGTAACTGGATGGGTCTTGTAAGCAAGTTCATTCTGAGTCACATCAATAGCTCCGTCATTCCAAGTTGCTGTTAACACCATAACCATGCCCTGAGGCTCTGGTTCTGAACGGTGAATGCTCTAACAGTGATCTAATCCTTCCACTGTATCCTGCCTAATCTCAGAACTGCCAGTGTCTCTGTGTCCACATGACTGGTGAATTGTACAAAGCTGTAGGTTATTTAAAATCTGTTGAAGGATTTATTCATTACTTCCTGAGTCGGAGTTTTCACTGGCTGGAGGTCAGGGCAGCTCCCGTTGTGTTTCCCTCCACGTCCATCTCCTGAACGCAGTTAGTAGTTAATTACCAGACTGAGATCCAGCTAACTGAGACCTCACCACACCACCAGAGTCTAGAGAATAACTTCCACTGTTCCAGGAATTGACAAATCCAGAGGACACCAGACATAGAAAGCGGAAGAGGCCCAGTTAACTCTGTCCTCACTCTGCTAGTCAATTCAGAATGGTTCGCCTGGTCAGATTCTTGCAGAGATTTGATTGGGTCTTTGGTCTAGGCTTTGAGCTGATTTCAAGGTGGTGGCTGTGATTGGATTGTAGCTTCTGTGCCTGAGTTACAAAGCTGTGAGTTTGACTCCCTTTCCCGGGGTTGGTGCGGTTCTGCCAGAATGTTGCATTGCCTAGGGGTTGAATTCCTAAGTGTTTTGTGTTAACTGATGTGGGTGTTGCTGGCTGGGCTGGGCCAGTATTCATTACACATTTCTAATTAAACTGAGTGGGTCACTGGGCCATTTCAGAGTCAGCCATCTGGAATTACATGTAGGCCATGTGGGATTTGAACCCGGATCCCTGGAGCATCACCTTGGCTCCAGTGACAATCCCACTGCGCCATTGCCTCACCATCATTTACTAAAACTTCTTTAACAGCTTGTGTTTAACATCGATTGCAAATTATTAACGGTGCTATCTGATTTTCTAGGTCGGTGGACACGTCTCTCATTGGTAAACACTTGTCAACGACTCCCAACACCCACGAGGGCAGCGATAGGAAGCTGGTATCAGAGTTTGTGAGGACACTTTCCATCCTCAGGCACGGATGAAGGACAGTACACTCCTCTCTGATGTCATGTCGACCCACACCATTCACACGGACAGAAGCCAAACCCAGTGCATCTCCCCTCAGCTGGAAACCATCATCCTGAATACTTCTGCCAACTGCAGTCGGTCGAGAGTAGCCTACCCAGGGCCAGGCTCCGTTCCGGGGACGGAATCCTACAGCCACTGTCCCACTGAGCAATGGGTCTGTCGGGAGGTCACAGTGTCACCCCCATTCCCCAGCTACCAGTCACAGAGCAGCTCTAAGTCTGGACTGGGCAGATCCCAAACCTTCTCAGTCAAGTCCCTCACCAATCAGAAGCCTCCAGTCCATGACCGAACACGGCAGCCAGTCACGGCTCAGGTAAAACCGTACCCCGGTCCCACCAGCTCTCCAATACCTCAGAGCAATACAGGAGAAAGATGGAAACCTCGAAACCAAACTCTGCTGCAAATGATCCCTTATCTCCCAGCTTAGATGCAACAATTGAAAACCTCAACAACCTAATTCTGGAACTGGACCCCACCTTCCAGCCAATTGGCAACTTTGAGAGGAAAAGCTACCTCACGAGACACAGCAATGGATTCCCAGACAGGAGCGAGGAACCCCCATTGGATGGACACAACCCAGGTAAATATCCAACATCCCAATGCAGTATCAGCTGGACTGGGCAGTGGAATATCTTTACTGCTGGGAGGTCAGGTGGTTCACACATGCCGGTACAGACTCGATGGGCCAAATGGTCTCTTCTGCACCGTATAATTCTGATTGTTCAATCATTATAGATTGAATGCTTTGCTGGATGAGGAGGTCCCAATGATCGGTTCCTGATGCATCAGGCAGCCTCCATGAAGCAGCTTACAGGAGTTCATAGAATCCCTACAGTGCAGAAGGAGGCCATTCAGCCCATCGAGCCCGCACCAACAACAATCTCACCCAGGCCCTAACCCCACAACTTGATATATTTACCCTGCTAATACCCCCAACGCTAATGGACAATTTACCATGGCCAATCCACCTAACCTGCACATCTTTGGATTGTAGGAGGAAACCACCGAGACATGAGGAGAATGTGCAAATTTCACACAATGACCAATGCTGGGATTTGGGACCCTGGCAGTGTGAGGCAGCAGTGTGACCCCTGTGCCACTGCCCATGTTTCAGGATCCCTAATTCCTCCTGGCCTGGGACTGAGACTAATTATCCAACATTTGAGCTATGTTGAGGTTAAAGGTCATGCTCAGGTTAGGGGTTGTTTTCAGGCTCTGGTTATTTGAGTGGTGGATTCCTGGGCTACATCAATGAGAATGATTGTTTGGTTTAGGTGATCTCAGACTGGGCGATGGGGAATTGGGGGAGAGGTGGGAAAACTGACGCCTCTTTGAAAGAACCAACATAAATTTAATAAGCTCATCGACCTCCTTCCGGGCTGCACTGCTGTGTCATTCTAATAGGTTCACTCAGTGAGTTGGAATATTGTTCAAATGAATCCATGCTCACTTGTAATAAAAACAGAAAATATTGGATAAACTCAGCAGGTCTGGCAGCCCGTGTGGAGAGAGAAACAGAGTGAGTGTTTTGAGTCTGGAGGACTGGATAAGCAGCATTGAGCAGATTTTGGTTCTCTTTCAGACTTTTGTCAGTCACACAGTTTGACAGACCAAGCCTCTCTTGTTCTATCTTATCGACTGATCTCAATAACTGGGTCTGTTTTTGGAGGCTGCACTTAGTCTTAAATCCTAGCAGCAATAAATGTGCATCACTGGGAAAGGGCCAGCGTGGATTCTGCTCTGATAATCTCTGAGGAAGAGGTACTCTTGCTATCCGCATGGAGACACAAGGCAGGGTTAGAGGAGAGGGCGATGCCTGCACAGTCAGCAGCTGGGAGACAGCAGGGTGGGGAGACTGCAGGAGGTCCACAAGTGTCAGCTTGCTCATTCGAAGCTGGGTGCCCCCGAGTCACTCACATGCAGCTGTAAAGATGTCTTTGTTCTGTAGTGATTTCCTGTCCCTCCCTTTGGAAGGTAAATATCATCAGGGTGCAGCTCAGAGAGAATAGTGTTTACTCTGACAGTCTGCACTGTAAAGCATTGGATATAGAGAACAACCCTGAGTGTACACAGTGTGATACATACACACCAAACTCCGAGTGTACTCAGTGTGATAAATACACACCAAACTCCGAGTGTACACAGTGTGATACATACACACCAAACTCCGAGTGTACTCAGTGTGATAAATACACACCAAACTCCGAGTGTACTCAGTGTGATAAATACACACCAAACTCCGAGTGTACTCAGTGTGATAAATACACACCAAACCCTGAGTGTACTCAGTGTGATAAATACACACCAAACTCCGAGTGTACTCAGTGTGATAAATACACACCAAACCCTGAGTGTACTCAGTGTGATAAATACACACCAACTCCGAGTGTACTCAGTGTGATAAATACACACCAAACTCCGAGTGTACTCAGTGTGATAAATACACACCAAACCCTGAGTGTACTCAGTGTGATAAATACACACCAAACTCCGAGTGTACTCAGTGTGATAAATACACACCAAACTCCGAGTGTACTCAGTGTGATAAATACACACCAAACTCCGAGTGTGCTCAGTGTGATAAATACACACCAAACTCCGAGTGTACTCAGTGTGATAAATACACACCAAACTCCGAGTGTACTCAGTGTGATAAATACACACCAAACTCCGAGTGTACTCAGTGTGATAAATACACACCAAACTCCGAGTGTACTCAGTGTGATAAATACACACCAAACTCCGAGTGTACTCAGTGTGATAAATACACACCAAACTCCGAGTGTACTCAGTGTGATAAATACACACCAAACTCCGAGTGTACTCAGTGTGATAAATACACACCAAACTCCGAGTGTACTCAGTGTGATAAATACACACCAAACCCTGAGTGTACTCAGTGTGATAAATACACACCAAACTCCGAGTGTACTCAGTGTGATAAATATACACCAAACCCTGAGTGTACTCAGTGTGATAAATACACACTGACACTATGTGTACTCAGTGTGATAAATACACACTGACACTATGTGTACCTTGTTTGATAAGCACACACCAGCTTAGGCCGTGTACAGCAATACAAGTATTGTGTAAAGATGAGGGGCTGAAAACAAGGCTGGGGTGAAGAATCCCCATTCTCCATCTCAATCCCAATCCCCATCCCAGTCCAAATCCCAAATCTATTTCCAATCCCAGTGCAGGAGTGGAATATTTTCTGTGGAGTGTGACAGTGAGCAGGAAAACAGGGTGGATCCCATTGGCCTCAAGTGCAGCTTCTTCTGCTGTATTTTAACCACTTAGACAAAGTGGTTAAGTAGGTTTTCAAAACATTGGGCAGAGCCTGGGGTGGCACCAGGGGCAGTGTCAGGAGAGCAGGGGGGACAATGTCGGGGGGGATGGTGGGGGGAGGAGGCTGTATCAGGGTAATGGTGTTGGGGTCCTTGTCGAGTGCCTGTGTTGGGGAGACAGTGCCAGAGAGGCCATCTCAAGTAGCCGTATTGGGGGGCAGCCCTGGGCCAGTGGAGGGTGGCCCTCTCCTCTTTGCGTGCTGTACTTATCTGGGCACCCTGTGTGGGTTCTGCTCATCAGGGGCACGTGCTCTGATTCTGGTCAGTGTGAGAATGGAGAATGTATCCGTGCTTTCCCGTGTCCATCCCCTGTCCATCTCACGGAGCTGCCCTCTCCCTGCGATCCCACTCCTGCAGCTTGTCCCCATTCCGCTGCCTCCCACCGGGTGAGAGTTTGACTTCTCTGCATTTCTGCTGCAGGAATTCTGATCTACGATGAGTGGGATTCGAAAGGAATGGGAAGAAATCAGCAGGGTGGCAACATTTCGATTATTGCAGAACGCCAATCAAACTTACCAACAGCGGCTATCCAAACCCCTGCCAATCCAAACAGCAGTGCCAATCACAGAACGGTAGGAACCACTCCAGTTCAGTGTGTGTGTCTGTCAATCCTTGAACACAATCACAGCTCAATCGCATCAACACACCACCAAGTACACACTTTCCCCTTGCTAACAAATCACCTTTAATCCTGGAACTGGAGTAATTATTTTAAAAATGACTCCCAGTCCTCGAGTACCTTTTATCTCAGTCCAATCCAGACTGCTCTATTTGCAAAGATATATCTTACTTATAAAATATCTGAAAGGACATTACAGACAAACAGAGTACAGCCTGTGCCGATCATGATGTCCTAACGAAACTAAAAATAACCTTCTGCCCTCACTCGGTCCGTATCCCTCTATTCCCTCCCTATCCATGCACCCATCCAGATGCCTCTTAAATGTTACTGCCCCCCTGCCTCTACCACCCCCTCTGGCAGCGCGTTCCAGGCACCCACCACTCTCTGCGTGAAAAACTTCCCCTGCACATCTCCCTTAAACTTTCCCTCTCTCACCTTGAATCTGTGCCCCCTTGTAATTGACTCTTTCACCCTGGGAAAATGTCTCTGACTATCCATCCTGTCTGAGCCTCTCATAATTTTGTAGATCTCTATCAGGTCTCTCCTCAGTCTCTGTTTTTCCAGTGGAAACAATCCAAGTTTATCCAACCTCTCCTCGTAGCCAACACCCTCGAGACCAGGTAACATCCTGATGAACCTTCTTTGCTCTCTTTCCAAAGCTTCCACGTCCTTCTGGCAGTGTGGGTGACCAGAACTGCAGGCAATGCTCCAGACGCAGCCTAACCAATATAGCTGCAACATGACTCCCCAACTCTTGTACCCAATGTCGTGACAAATGAAGGGCAACATGCCATAGGCTTTCTTAATCACCTTGGCCACCTGTGCTGCCACTTTTAGGGAACTGTGGACCTGCACGCCCAGATCCCTCTGTATGTTAATATTCCTAAGGGTTCTGCCATTTACAGTATTAATTCATACCTAAATTTGATCCTCAAAGTGCATCACACCTCATTTGTCTGGATTAAACTCCATCTGCCATTTCTGTGCCTGAGTCTCCGATCTATCTCTATCCTGTTGTATCCTCTGACAATCCCCGGCGCTATCAGCAACTCCACCAATCTTTGTGTTATCCGCAAACTTACTAATCAGACCATTCACATTTTCCTCCAGATCATTATATATACTACAAACAACAGAGGTCCCAGCACTGATCCCCGCAGTACAACACTGGCTACAGACCTCCATTCTGAAAAACACCCTTTCATCACTACTCTCGGTCTTCTATAACACAGTAAGAAGTCTCACAACACCAGATTAAAGTCCAATAGGTTTTTTTTGGCAGCAAAAGCCACTAGATTTCGAATCACTGCTTCTTCCAAGTCGGTTCTGTATCCATCCAGCCAGCCCACCCCGAATCCCACGGGAATTTAGTTTTTGTATCAGTCTGCCATGTGGGACCTGATCAAACGCCTTACTGAAGTCCATATAAACATCCACAGCCCTTCCCTCATCAAATATCTTTGTGACCTCTTCAAAAAACTTAATCAAGTTGGTAAGACATGACCTTTCCCATACAAAACTATGCTGCCTATCACTAACTAGTCCATTTTCCTCCAAATGTGCCTTTATCCTGTCCCTCAGTATCTTCTCCAAAAACTTCCCCACCCCGGATGTCAGGCTCACTGGCCTATAATTTCCTGGATTATCCCTGTTTCCTTTCTTAAATAAGGAAACAACACTGGATATTCTCCAGTCCTCTGGAACCTCACCTGTGTTCAAAAAGGATGTGAAGATATCTGTTAAGACCCCAGCTATTTCTCCCCTTGCCTCCCACAGTAACCTGGTATAGATTCCATCTGGCCCTGGGGACTTGTCTACCTCAAAGCAACATCTGTCATATTCTTCTCCTAGGTGAATACTGATACAAAGTACTCGCTAAGGATTTCACCCACTTCCTGTGACTTTACGCCTAACTTCCCTCCATTGTTCTTGAGTGGGCCTACTCTTTCTCTTGTTACCCTCTTGAGCCTAATATATGCACAAAAACCTTAAGATTCTCCTTGACCCTGTTCACTAAGGACATTTCATGCCCCTTTTAGCCTCCTAATTCCATGTTTAAATTCCTTCCATTTCAAAGTGATTAATACAAATGTTATTTTGATTGTCCACGTCACTGCATTTCTACTGAGGTGCCTCAATAAAGTTTATTTATTTGTTGCAAGTAAGGCTTACATTAACAATGCAACAAAGTTACTGTGAAATTCCCCTAAGCTGTCACACTCTGGCGTCTGTTTGAGTCAAAGACCCTAATCAGCACGTCTTTCAGACTCTGGGACAAAACCAGGGCACCTGAGGAAACCCATGCAGACATGGGGAGACTGTACAGACTCTGCTCAGATAGTGACCCAAGCTGGGAATCGAATCCAGATCCCTGGTGCTGTGAGTCAGCAATCCTGACCACTGTGCCCTCCCTACCATTGTGGTTTATGTGATATTCACCATATTTGTTCAGTGAGTCATACATCCGGGGGGTGGGGTGGGGGTTCAGTACAAACTTTACTGCATCCCTCAGCACATAGTCCTGAGAGCCACTGATGTGTATTCCCAGTCTAGTCACTCTTGTACAGGAGGGGCTTGGAAACAGAAAATCCAAAACTTCACCTCAGTAAGTTACTCTGGTCTGTGTGCTTGGGTTCCACTCACTCTATGCCAGTCAGCACCCAGTATGTGGACTATTCTATACATCACAGAATACCTCACTCTTGGCTCTGTTTGCACTAACTCAGCAGATATCACAGCAGGTAAATCATCTCCTGTTCAAACACACACAACACTGCCAGCTATTTGAATATTTACTTGTAACTAATGTGTTTTCTCCGCAGCCCAATAATCTTGGATGCAACATTCTCAATGTTGGACAGACACACGCTGCCCCAGGTTTAGCCAGTTCCTCATCTTCACAATTCTGCATCACGTCTTCAGGTAAGACATGAGACCATGTGGAGTTTACACATTCTGTCTGGGTTACTCAGCAAAAACATGTGTCCAGAATCTACCAGCATTGGCCAGAGAATCCGAACCAAAACCTCAGACACAAAACTGACAGTTCCCTGAGATCAAATCACCGAATGACAAAGACACAGGCCGGAATTCTAATGCCCCACACCCCACCTCGCTCGAGCCAGACTATAAACTCCCGCCCACTTATACAACCTCAACTTCCCCACACTGTGATAACCAACTGGCATTATTGTACTGAACTACAGTTAGATTATTACAGTGCGACACTCCCTCGGCGCTGACTCTCTGACAGTGCGGCACTCCCTCGGCGCTGACTCTCTGACAGTGCGGCACTCCCTCAGCACTGACCCTCTGACAGTGCGGCACTCCCTCGGCGCTGACTCTCTGACAGTGCGGCACTCCCTCAGCACTGACTCTCTGACAGTGCGGCACTCTCTCAGCACTGACTCTCTGACAGTGCGGCACTCTCTCAGCACTGACCCTCTGACAGTGCGGCACTCCCTCGGCGCTGACTCTCTGACAGTGCGGCACTCTCTCAGCACTGACCCTCTGACAGTGCGGCACTCCCTCGGCGCTGACTCTCTGACAGTGCGGCACTCCCTCAGCACTGACTCTCTGACAGTGCGGCACTCTCTCAGCACTGACTCTCTGACAGTGCGGCACTCCCTCAGCACTGACCCTCTGACAGTGTGGCACTCCCTCGGCGCTGACTCTCTGACAGTGCGGCACTCCCTCAGCACTGACCCTCTGACAGTGCGGCGCTCCCTCAGCACTGACCCTCTGACAGTGCGACACTCCCTCAGCACTGACCCTCTGACAGTGCGACACTCCCTCAGCACTGACCCTTTGACAGTGCGGCGCTCCCTCAGCACTGACCCTCTGACAGTGCGGCACTCCCTCAGCACTGACCCTCTGACAGTGCGACACTCCCTCAGCACTGACTCTCTGACAGTGCAGCACTCCCTCAGCACTGACCCTCTGACAGTGCGGCACTCCCTCAGCACTGACCCTCTGATAGTGTGGCACTCCCTCAGCACTGACCCTCTGACAGTGTGGCACTCCCTCAGCACTGACCCTCTGACAGTGCGGCACTCCCTCAGCACTGACCCTCTGACAGTGCGGCACTCCCTCAGCACTGACCCTCTGACAGTGCGGCACTCCCTCAGCACTGACCCTCTGACAGTGCGGCACTCCCTCAGCACTGACCCTCTGACAGTGCGGCACTCCCTCAGCACTGACCCTCTGACAGTGCGGCACTCCCTCAGCACTGACCCTCTGACAGTGCGGCACTCCCTCAGTACTGACCCTCTGACAGTGCGGCACTCCCTCAGCACTGACCCTCTGACAGTGCGGCACTCCCTCAGCACTGACCCTCTGACAGTGCGACACTCCCTCAGCACTGACTCTCTGACAGTGCGGCGCTCCCTCGGCACTGACCCTCTGACAGTGCGGCACTCCCTCAGCACTGACCCTCTGATAGTGTGGCACTCCCTCAGCACTGACCCTCTGACAGTGTGGCACTCCCTCAGCACTGACCCTCTGACAGTGCGGCACTCCCTCAGCACTGACCCTCTGACAGTGCGGCGCTCCCTTGGCACTGACCCTCTGACAGTGCGGCGCTCCCTTGGCGCTACCCTCTGACAGGGCGGCACTCCCTCAGTACTGACCCTCTGACAGTGCGGCGCTCCCTTGGCACTGACCCTCTGACAGTGCGGCGCTCCCTCGGCGCTGACCCTCTGACAGTGCGGCAGGGAATTTGGCCACAGTCAAAGTGGAGTATAGTAGGGGCTGAGGACACAGCCTTTCAGGGCACCAGTGTTGAAGATGATCGTGGAGGAGGTGTTGGTGCCTATCTTTAATGATTATGGTCTGTGGATTAGGAAGTCCAGGATTTGCAGATGACACAAATCTGGGTGGGAGTGTGAGCTGTGAGGAGGTTGCAGAGATCCTTCAGTGTGATTTGGACAAGTTGAGTGAGTGGGCAAATGCATGGCAGATGCAGCATAGCCTGGGTAAATGTGAGGTTATCCACTTTGTAGCAAAAACAGGAAGGCAGATTATCTGAATGGCTACGGATTGAGAGAGGGAAATGTGCAATAAGACCTGGCGTCCTTGTACATCAGTTGCTAAAATTAAGTTCGCCGGTACAGCTGGCAGATGGTATGTCAACTTTCATAGTAAGAAGGTTCGAGTACAAGAACCAGAGATGTTTTGCTGCAACTATACACAGCCTTGCTGCGGGCACATGTGGAATATTATGTGCAGCTTTGAGGAAGGATGATGGTAATAACATGGGCAGTAGATGCTGGACAACTCAGTGACCCATTTGTAAACAGAGTGACTTCTAATCGAACTTCACTTTTGTCTCACACTCTCTTTGTTGAAGCAGTAATCTCTCTATATCCAACAGACTGAGCTCACTCCAGTAACACATGTTCCAGCAGGCTGTGGGTTCCTGTCTATTCACTGCTCCCTGTCTGAGGCTGAATACTGGGGATGTGACTGAGTCCAGGTGTTATTAACACTGACAGCTCTGATTAAATTCACTGAGTCCAACATTCTCACTGTCCCTGACTGTGTCCCAGCAACCAAACTGAGAACAAACCCAGAGGGTCAACAAATGCCACTCCAGTATTATCAACCGTTGCTATAACAATTGTCAAAGGGATTTATAAAGTTGTTAATGAGTCCAGACTGTGTATTTGAGCAGTTTTAAGATCTGCTGCACCCATTGGGATCACAATTCACATTCCAAACAATCCCCTTCTCCCTGGAAGCTCTGGATTTCTGCCTGACGTGTTGTGGTTAAAGGGACAGGGGGCAGCCATGGGTGCTGGGGGTTGATGCCAGTGGGATTAAAGTGGGACAGGCATCGGAGGGGAAAAAGAGAAGTGAGCTATTGGGAAGTTTGGAGCGGATTCCAGCTGGAATTTTCGGATCTTCCTGCAGAAGAGGGTGCGAGGGATGGAGAGAAATAACATCAATCAGATTCCTTCCCAGAGACATTCCACTGGCACCATCAATGTGGCAATGAGCAGCTGGAGTTGGAGGGTCAGGGTGGATGGCGGAGGTCTGGGTAGCATCAGGGGTCGGGGTGAGTGGCAGGGGGTGGCTGAATATGTTGGGTTTTGAGTCGGGGGGGTGGGTGTTGGGGTCGGGGGGGGTGGGGGTGGGTCAGGGGTGGTGGATGTTGAGTCGAGGGAGGCGGATGTCAGGTCGGAGTGGGGGTGGGGGTCTGGTCCGGGGGGTGGGTGTTGAGTCGGAGGGGTCCATGCGGATTGGGGGGGTTGGGTGTGGGTCAGTGTTGGGGGTTGGGTGTGGGTCGGTGTTGGGGGTTGGGTGTGGGTCGGTGTTGGGGGTTGGGTAGGGGCGGTGGGTTTTTTGCAGTGGGGATGGGTTTCGGGGCGGTGGGGGTGGGTTGGAGGGATGGGGTCAGGGCAGTCGGAGTGGGTCAGGGGGGTGGGGGTTGGGGGTCTGGGTCGTGGAGGGGGGGATGGGTCAGGGTGGCTTGGGTTATTGTCCAATACCTTCACAGATTGGTGATGTTTTTGACCTTAGCCTATAGAGTAAAAGATGCTGTGGACAGAATTCTCCCCCACGCGGGTGACGGGAGCAGAGGAGAGTCTACCAGGAGCCACAACGTCAGAGACATGCTGGCATTAAATCCCGCTGCAATTCTCCCAATGGCAGATCAGTCTTCCTGCCGGCTGGAATGCCATCTCATGAATCCCATTAAAACAGCGGCCAGCATTCCTTCCCAATCCCGCATCTCGCCAGCGTGAAATCACATTGCTCTGAAACCCGATTAGTAAACAGAGTGGAGGGCACAAGATGGTCCTCACTTTGCAAAATACTGAGTGGTGGGTGTAACAAAGCCTTTCTGCCCCAGTGCCACGCTGCTCCTGATGCCCTGTACCACCGCTCTGCCCAAACTGAGACACAGTGAGCACGTGA
>JBBMRE010000163.1:17500-20000 GCA_037974335.1 Prionace glauca | reverse complement strand
CTCTCTCTACGTCTCTCTCTCTCTCTGTCTCTGTCTCTGTCTCTCTCTCTGACTCTCTCTCTCTGATTCTCTCTCTCAATCTCTCTTTCTCTCTCCCTCTGTCTCTCGCTTTGTGTCTCACTCTCTCACTCACTCTCTGTCTCTATCTCTCTGTCTCTCACTCTGTATCTCTCTCACTCTGCCTCTTTCTCTCTCTCTCTGTCTCTCTTTCTCTGTCCTTCTTTCTCTCTCTATCTCTCTCTGTCTGTATCTCCCTCTCTCTGTCTCCCTTTCTCACTCTGTCTTTCTATCTCTCTCTCTGTCTCTCTCTCTCGCTGTCTCTCCTCTCACTCTGACTCTGCCTCACTCTGTCTCTGTCTCTCTCTCTGTCTCTTCCTCTGTTAATCTCTCATTCTCTCTGTCTCTCTCTCTCTGTCTCGATCTCTCTCCCTCTCTCTCTCTCTCCTCCCTCTCTCCCTCTCTCTCCCCCTCTCCCTCTCTTTCTCCCTCTCTCTGTCGCTCTCTGTCTCTGCCTCTCTGTCTCTATCTCCCACTGCCTCTCTGTCTGTCTCTCTCCCTCTGGTCTCCCTCTCACTCTGGCTCTCTGTCTTCCTCTCTCTCTGTCCCTCTCTCTCTCTGTCGGTCTCTCTGTCTCTCCCTCTCTCTCTCTCTCTCTCTCTCTGTCTCTCTCTCTCTCTCTCTCTCTGTCTCTCTCTCTCTCTCTGTCTCTCTCTCTCTCTCTGTCTCTCTCTCTCTCTGTCTCTCTGTCTTTCTCTGTCCCTCTCTCTCTCTCTGTCTCTCTCTCTCTCTCTCTCTGTCCCTCTCTCTCTCTGTCTCTCTCTGTCCCTCTGTCTCTCTCTCTGTCTCTCTGTCTCTGTCTCTCCTCTGTCCCTCCTCTCTCTCTGTCTCTCACACATCGTTTCCCTCTCTCTCTCTCTCTCTTACTGACTCTCTGTCTCTCTCTCTCCCTCTCTCGCTGCCTCTCTCTCTCTGTCTATTACTTTCTCTGTCCGTCTCTGTCTGTCTCTCTCTGTCTCTCTCTCTGTCTCTCTCTACTCTCTCTGTCTCTCTTTCTCTCTCTCTCTCTCAGTCTGTCTCTCCCTCTGTCAATCTCACTCTCAGTCTGTCTTTCTCTTTGTCTGTCTGTGTCTCTCTCTCATCCTTGTCTCTGTCTCTCTCCCTCTGCCTCTCTCTGTCTGACTGTCTGTCTCTCTCTCTCTCTGTGTCTCTCTCTCCTTTCTCTGTCTCTCTCCCTCTGCCTCTCTCTCTCTGTCTGTCTGTCTCTCTCTCTCTGTGTCTCTCTGCCCTTTCTCTCTCTCTCCCTCATCTCATTCTCTGTGTCTTCATTCTCTGTCTCTGTCTCTCTGTCACTCTCTCTCTCCTTGTCTCTGTATCTCTATCCCTCTGCCTCTCTGTCTCTCTCTCTGTCTCTCTCTCTCCCTCCCTCCCTCTCTCTCGCAGTCTCTCTCTCTCTCTGTCTCTCTCTCTCTCTCTCTCTGTCTCTCTCTCTCTTTCTGTCTCTGTCTCTCTCTCCTCTCCCTCTGTTTCTCAGTCTCTCTCTCTATCTCATTGTCTGTCTCTCTCCCTCTGTTTCTCTCTCTCAGTCTCTTTGTCACTCCTCTGCCTCTCTCACTCTCTTTCTGTCTCTCTCTCTCTCTCACTGTCTCTGTCTCTTTCTGTCACTCTCTGTGTCTCTCTCTTCTCTGTTTCTCTCTCTGTTTCTCTCTCTGTCTCTCTCTCTCTGTCACTCTCTCTCTCACTCTCTTTCTCTCTCCCTCTGTCTCTCTGTCTCTGTCTCTGTCTCTCTCTCTCCCTCTGTCTCTCTCCTGTCTCTCTCTCTCTCCCTGTCTCTCTCCCTGTCTCTCTCTCACTCAGTCTCTCCCTCTGTCTCTCTGTCTCACTCTCTCTCTTTCTCTCCCCTCTGTCTCTTCGCTCTGTCTCTCACTCAGTCTCTCACTCTCTGTCTCTCGCTCTCTCTCTCTATCTCACTTTCTCCGTCTCTCACTCCGTATCTCTCTCTCTGTCTCTCTCCCTCTCGGTCTCTCTGTCTCACTCTCCCTCTTTCTCTCTCCCTCTGTCTCACTCTCTCTCTCTCTCTCTCCCTCTGTCTCTCTGTCTCACTCTCTCTCTTTCTCTCTCCTCTGTCTCTCTGTCTCATTCTCTCTCTCTCTCGCTCGTCTCTCTCCCTGTCTCTCTCTCTCTCTCTGTCACTCTCTCACTCAGTCTTTCTCTCTCTCCCTCTGTCACACAGTGAGCACGTGACTCTTTCTCTCCCCCTTTGTCTCTTCGCTCTGTCTCTCACTCACTCTCTCACTCTCTGTCTCTTGCTCTCTCTCTCTATCTCGCTTTCTCTGTCTCTCAGTCTGTACCACAATCACTGTCTCTCTTCTCTGGTCTCTCTCTCTCTCTCTCTCTCTCTCTGTCTCTGTCTCTGTCTCTCTCTCTGACTCTCTCTCTCTGATTCTCTCTCTCAATCTCTCTTTCTCTCTCCCTCTGTCTCTCGCTTTGTGTCTCACTCTCT
>JBBMRE010000163.1:0-12500 GCA_037974335.1 Prionace glauca | reverse complement strand
CTCTCTCTCTCAGTGTCCTTCAGTCTGTTTCTGCCTCTCTCTCTGTCTCTCTCTCGTCCTGTCTCTCAATTGTCCCTGTGTCTCTCTCTCGGTCCCTGTGTCTCTCTCGGTCCCAGTGTCCTCACTCTCGGTCCCTGTGTCTCTCTCGGTCCCTGTGTCTCTCTCTGTCCCTGTATGTCTCTCGGTCCCGGTGTCTCTCTATCGGTCCCTGTGTCTCTCTCTCGGTACCTGTGTCTCTCTCGGTCCCTATGACTCGCTCAGTCCCTGTGTCTCTCTCGGTCCCTGTCTGTCTCTCGGTCCTGTGTCTCTCTCTCTTGGTCCCTGTGTCTCTCACTCGGTCCCTGTGTCTGCTCGGTCCCTGTGTCTCCCTCGCGGTTCCTGTGTCTCTCTCGGTCCTTGTGTCTCTCTCTCGGTCCCTGTGTCTCTCACTCTCAGTCCCTGTGTCTCTCTCGCTCACTGTCTCTCTCTTGGTCCTGGTCTCTCTCGGTCCTGTGTCTCTCTCGGTCCCTGTGTCTCACTCGGTCCATGTGTCCCTCTCGGTCCCTGTGTCTCTCTCGGTCCCTGTCTCTCACTCAGTACCTGTGTCTCTCTTGTCCCTGTGTCTCACTCTCGGTCCTGTGTCTCTCTCTCGGTCCTGTGTCTCTCTCGGTCCCTGTGTCTCCCTCTCGGTCCCTGTGTCTCTCTCTCTCAGTCCCTGTGTCTCTCTCGGTCCCTGTGTCTCTCACGGTCCCTGTGTCTCTCTCTCGGTCCCTGTGTCTCTCTCTCGGTCCCTGTGTCTCTCACTCGGTCCCTGTCCACTCTCTTGGTCCCTGTGTCTCACTCGGTCCCTGTGTCTCTCACGGTTCCCTGTGTCTCTCTCTCGGTCCTTGTGTCTCTGTCTCGGTCCCTGTCACTCTCTCAGTCTCTGTGTCTCACTCGGTCCCTGTGTCTCTCTCTCTCGGACCCTGTTTCTCTCTCGGTCCCTGTGTCTCTCTCTTGGTCCCTGTGTCTCTCACTCGGTCCCTGTGTCTCTCACTCGTCCCTGTGTCTCTCCCGGTCCACTGTCTCTCTCTCTCAATCCCTGTGTCTCTCTCTCGGTCCCTGTGTCTCTCTTGGTCCCTGTGTCGCTCACTCGGTCCATGTGTCCCTCTCGGTCCCTGTGTCTCTCTCGGTCCCTGTCTCTCACTCAGTACCTGTGGTCTCTCTTGTTCCCTGTGTCTCACTCTCGGTCCCTGTGTCTCTCTCTCGGTCCTGTGACTCTCTCAGTCCCTGTGTCTCTATCGGTACCTGTGGCTCTCTCGGTCCCTGTCTCTCTCTCTCAACCCTGTGTCTCTCTCGGTCCTGGTGTCTCTCTCGGTCCCGGTGTCTCTCTCTCCGTCCCTGTGTCTCTCTCAGTCCCTGTGTCTCTCTCTCGGTCCTGTGTCTCTCTCGGTCCCTGTGTCTCCCTCTCGGTCCCTGTGTCTCTCTCTCTCAGTCCCTGTGTCTCTCTCGGTCACTGTCTCTCTCTCGGTCCCTGTGTCTCACTCGGTCCCTGTGTCTCTCTCGGTCCCTGTGTCTCTCTCTCTCGCTCCCTGTCTTTCTCTCTCGGACGATTGTGTCTCTCACTCGGTCCCTGTCTCTCTCTCTCGGTCCCTGTCTCTCTCGGTCCTTGTGTCTCTCTCGGGTCCCCTGTGTCTCTCTCGGTCACTGTGTCTCCTCTCTCGCTCCCTGTCTTTCTCTCTCGGACGATTGTGTCTCTCACTCGGTCCCTGTCTCTCCCTCTCGGTCCCTGTCTCTCTCTCGGTCCCTGTGTCTCAGTCGTTCCCTATCTCTCTCTCTCAGTTTCAGTGTCTCTGTCGGTCCCTGTGACTCCTCTCTGGGTCCCTGTGTCTCACTCGGTCCCTGTGTCGCTCTCACTCGGACCCTGTCTCTCTCTCTCTCGGTCACTGTGTTTCTCTCGGTCCCTCTGTCTCTCTCTCGGTCCCTGTGTCTCTCTCTGTCCCTTTGTCTCTCACTCGGTCCCTGTGTCTCACTCGGTCCCTGTGTCTCTGCCGGTCCCTGTCTCTCTCTCTCAGTCCCTGTGTCTCTCTCTCTGTCCTGGTGTCTCTCTCTTGGTCCCTGAGTCTCTCTCTCGGTCCCTGTCTCTCACTACAGTACGTGTGTCTCTCTTGTTCCCTGTGTCTCACTCTCGGTCCTGTGTCTCTCTCTCGGTCCTGTGTCTCTCTCGGTCCTGTGTCTCCCTCTCGGTCCCTGTGTCTCTCTCTCTCAGTCCCTGTGTCTCTCTCGGTCCCTGTGTCACTCACGTCCCTGTGTCTCTCTCTCGGTCCCTGTGTCTCTCTTGGTCCCTGTGTCGCTCACTCGGTCCATGTGTCCCTCTCGGTCCCTGTGTCTCTCTCGGTCCCTGTCTCTCACTCAGTACCTATGTCTCCTCTTGTTCCCTGTGTCTCACTCTCGGTCCCCTGTGTCTCTCTCTCGGTCCCTGTGACTCTCTCAGTCCCTGTGTCTCTCTCGGTACCTGTGGCTCTCTCGGTCCCTGTCTCTCTCTCTCAACCCTGTGTCTCTCTCGGTCCTGGTGTCTCTCTCGGTCCCGTGTCTCTCTCTCCGTCCCTGTGTCTCTCTCAGTCCCTGTGTCTCTCTCTCGGTCCCTGTGTCTCTCTCGGTCCCTGTGTCTCCCTCTCGGTCCTGTGTCTCTCTCTCTCAGTCCCTGTGTCTCTCTCGGATCACTGTCTCTCTCTCGGTCCCTGTGTCTCACTCGGTCCCTGTGTCTCTCTCGGTCCCTGTGTCTCTCTCTCTCGCTCCCTGTCTTTCTCTCTCGGACGATTGTTGTCTCTCAACTCGGTCCCCTGTCTCTCTCTCGGTCCCTGTCTCTCTCGGTCCTTGTGTCTCTCTCGTCCCTGTGTCTCTCTCGGTCACTGTGTCTCTCTCTCGCTCCCTGTCTTTCTCTCTCGGACGATTGTGTCTCTCACTCGGTCCCTGTCTCTCCCTCTCGGTCCCTGTCTCTCTCTCGGTCCCTGTGTCTCAGTCGTTCCCTATCTCTCTCTCTCAGTTTCAGTGTCTCTGTCGGTCCCTGTGACTCTCTGGGTCCCTGTGTCTCACTCGGTCCCTGTGTCGCTCTCACTCGGACCTGTCTCTCTCTCTCTCGGTCACTGTGTTTCTCTCGGTCCCTCTGTCTCTCTCTCGGTCCCTGTGTCTCTCTCTGTCCTTTGTCTCTCACTCGGTCCCTGTGTCTCACTCGGTCCCTGTGTCTCTGCCGGTCCCTGTCTCTCTCTCTCAGTCCCTGTGTCTCTCTCTCTGTCCTGGTGTCTCTCTCTTGGTCCCTGTGTCTCTCTCTCGGTCCCTGTCTCTCACTCAGTACGTGTGTCTCTCTTGTTCCCTGTGTCTCACTCTCGGTCCCTGTGTCTCTCTCTCGGTCCCTGTGTCTCTCTCGGTCCCTGTGTCTCCCTCTCGGTCCCTGTGTCTCTCTCTCTCAGTCCCTGTGTCTCTCTCGGTCCCTGTGTCTCTCACGGTCCCTGTGTCTCTCTCTCGGTCCCTGTGTCTCTCACTCGGTCCTGTGTCTCTCACTCGGTCCCTGTCACTCTCTTGTCCCTGTGTCTCACTCGGTCCCTGTGTCTCTCACGGTTCCTGTGTCTCTCTCTCGGTCCCTGTGTCTCTGTCTCGGTCCCTGTCACTCTCTCAGTCTCTGTGTCTCACTAGGTCCCTGTGTCTCTCTCTCTCGGACCCTGTCTCTCTCTCGGTCCCTGTGTCTCCTCTCTTGGTCCCTGTGTCTCTCCTCTCGGTCCCTGTGTCCCTCTCGGTCCCTGTGTCTCTCTCGGTCCCTGTCTCTCACTCAGTACCTGTGTCTCTCTTGTTCCCTGTGTCTCACTCTCGGTCCCTGTGTCTCTCTCTCGGTCCCTGTGTCTCTCTCTCTCAGTCCCTGTGTCTCTCTCTCTGTCCTGGTGTCTCTCTCTTGGTCCCTGTGTCTCTCTCTCGGTCCCTGTGTCTCACTCGGTCCCTGTGTCTCTCCCGGTCCCTGTCTCTCTCTCTCAGTCCCTTTGTCTCTCCTCTCTGTCCTGGTGTCTCTCTCTCGGTCCCTGTGTCTCTCTCTCGGTCACTGTGTCTCTCTCGGTCCTGGTGTCTCTCTTGGTCCCTGTGTCTCTCCCAGTCCCTGTGTCTCTCTCTCAGTCCCTGTGTCTCTCTCTCTCTCGGACCTGTGTCTCTCTCAGTCCCCTGTGTCTCTCTCCGATCCCTGTGTCTCTCTCTCGGTCCCTGTGTCTCTCTCTCTCGGACCCTGTGTCTCTCTCAGTCCCTGTGTCTCTCTCGGTCACTGTGTCTTTCTCTCGGTCCCTGTGTCTCTCTCGGTCCCTGTGACTCGCTCAGTCCCTGTGTCTCTCACTCGGTCCCTGTGTCTCTCTCTCAGTCCCTGTGTCTCTCTCGGTACCTGTGGCTCTCTCGGTCCCTGTCTCTCTCTCTCAACACTGTGTCTCTCTCGGTCCTGGTGTCTCTCTCGGTCCCGGTGTCTCTCTCTCCGTCCTGTGTCTCTCTCAGTCCCTGTGTCTCTCTCTCGGTCCCTGTGTCTCTCTCAGTCCCTGTGTCTCCCTCTCGGTCCCTGTGTCTCTCTCTCTCAGTCCCTGTGTCTCTCTCGGTCACTGTCTCTCTCTCGGTCCCTGTGTCTCTCTCGGTCCCTGTGTCTCTCTCGTTCCCTGTGTCTCTCTCTCTCAGTCCCCTGTGTCTTTCTCGGTCACTGTCTCTCTCTCGGTCCCTGTGTCTCACTCGGTCCCTGTGTCTCTCTCGGTCCTTGTGTCTCTCTCTCGGTCCCTGTGTCTCTCTCTCTCATTCCCTGTGTCTCACTCGGTCCCCTCTGTCTCTCTCTCGCTCCCTGTCTTTCACTCTCGGACGATTGTGTCTCTCACTCGGTCCCCTGTCTCTCTCTCGGTCCCTGTGTCTCAGTCGCTCCCTGTCACTCTCTCGGTCCCTGTGTCTCACTCGGTCCCTGTGTCTCTCTCTCTGACCCTGTCTCTCTCTCTCGGTCCCTGTGTCTCACTCGGTCCCTGTGTCTCTCTCTCGGTCCCTGTGTCTCTCTCTCGTCCCTGTCCCTCTCTCTCGGTCACTGTGTTTCTCTCGGTCCCTGTGTCTCACTCGGTCCCTGTGTCTCTCTCTCTGACCCTGTCTCTCTCTCCGGTCCCTGTCTCTGTCTCTCAGTCCCTGTGTCTCTCTCTGTGTCCTGGTGACTCTCTCTCGGTCCCTGTTTCTCTCTCTCGGTCACTGTGTCTCTCTCTCTCAGTCCCTGTGTCTCTCTCTCTCAGTCCCTGTGTCTCTCTCTCACTCGGTCCTGTGTCTCTCTCTCTCGGACCCTGTCGCTCTCTCTCGGTCCCTGTGTCTCACTCGGTCCCTGTCACTCTCTTGGTCCCTGTGTCTCTCTCTCGGTCCCTGTCCCTCTCTCTCGGTCACTGTGTTTCTCTCGGTCCCTGTGTCTCACTCGGTCCCTGTGCCTCTCCGGTCCCTGTCTCTCTCTCGTCCTGTGTTCTCTCTCTCTGTCCTGGTGACTCTCTTGGTCCCTGTGTCTCTCTCTCAGTCCCTGTGTCTCTCTCTCTCAGTCCCCTGTGTCTCTCTCACTCGGTCCCTGTGTCTCTCTCTCTCGGACCTGTCTCTCTCTCTCGGTCTCTGTGTCTCACTCGGTCCCTGTCACTCGCTCAGTCCCTGTGTCTCTCACTCGGTCCCTGTGTCTCTCTCTCGGTCCCTGTGTGTCTCTCTCTCGGTCCCTGTGTCTCTCTCGGTCCTGTGTCTCTCTCTCGGTCCCCTGTGTCGCTCTCGGTCGCTGTGTCTCACTCGGTCACTCGGTCCCTGTGTCTCTCTCGGTCCTGTGTCTCCTCTCACCCCTGTGTCTCTCTCGGTCCCTGTGTCTCTCTCGGTGACTGTCTCTCTCACGATCCCTGTGTCTCTCTCTGTCTCTGTGTCTCACTCGGTTCCCTGTGTCTCTCTCGGTCGATGTGTGTCTCTCGGTCCCTGTTCTCTCACTCGGTCCCTGTCTCTCTCTCTTGGTCCCCTGTGTCTCACTCGGTCCCTGTCTCTCTCTCTCGTTTCCATGTGTCTGTCGTTCCCTGTGTATCTCTCTCGGTCCTGTGACTCTCTCGGTTCCTGTGTCTCACTCTCGGTCCCCTGTGTCTCTCTCGGTCCCTGTGTCTCTCTCGGTCCTTGTGTCTCTCTCTCGCTCCCTGTGTCTCTCTCTCTCTCAGTCCCTGTGTCTCTCTCGGTCACTGTCTCTCTCCTCGGTCCCTGTGTCTCTCTCGGTCCCTGTGTCTCTCTCGGTCGCTGTGTCTCTCTCGATCCCTGTGTCTCTCTCGGTCGCTGTGTCTCACTCGGTCCCTGTGTCTCTCTCGGTCCTTGTGTCTCTCTCTCGGTCCTGTGTCTCTCTCTCTCTCAGTCCCTGTGTCTCTCTCGGTCACTGTCTCTCTCTCGGTCCCTGTGTCTCTCTCGGTCTCTGTGTCTCACTCGGTCCTGTGTCTCTCTCGGTCCCTCGTCGGTCTCTCTCTCGCTCCCTATCTTTCTCTCTCGGACGATTGTGTCTCTCACTCGGTCCCTGTCTCTCTCTCGGTCCCTGTGTCTCTCTCGGTCCTTGTGTCTCTCTCGGTCCCTGTGTCTCTCTCGGTCCCTGTGTCTCTCTCTCTCGCTCCCTGTCTTTCTCTCTCGGACAATTGTGTCCTCTCACTCGGTCCCTGTCTCTCCCTCTCGGTCCCTGTCTCTCTCTCGGTCCCTGTGTCTCAGTCGTTCCCTATCTCTCTCTCTCTGTTTCAGTGTCTCTGTCGGTCCCTGTGACTCTCTCTGGGTCCCTGTGTCTCACTCGGTCCCTGTGTCTCTCTCACTCGGACCTGTCTCTCTCTCTCTCGGTCACTGTGTTTCTCTCGGTCCCTCTGTCTCTCTCTCGGTCCCTGTGTCTCTCTCTGTCCCTTGTCTCTCACTCGGTCCCTGTGTCTCACTCGGTCCCTGTGTCTCTGCCGGTCCCTGTCTCTCTCTCTCAGTCCCTGTGTCTCTCTCTCTGTCCTGGTGTCTCTCTCTCGGTCCCTGTGTCTCACTCGGTCCCTGTGCTCTCCCGGTCCTGTCTCTCTCTCTCAGTCCCTTTGTCTCTCTCTCTGTCCTGGTGTCTCTCTCTCGGTCCCTGTGTCTCTCTCTCGGTCCCTGTGTCTCTCTCGGTCCTGGTGTCTCTCTTGGTCCCTGTGTCTCTCCCAGTCCCTGTGTCTCTCTCTCAGTCCCTGTGTCTCTCTCAATCCCTGTGTCCTCTCTCTCGGTCACTGTGTCTCTCTCTCTCGGACCCTGTGTCTCTCTCAGTCCCTGTGTCTCTCTCGGTCACTGTGTCTTTCTCTCGTTCCCTGTGTCTCTCTCGGTCCCTGTGACTAGCTCAGTCCCTGTGTCTCTCACTCGGTCCCTGTGTCTCTCTCTCAGTCCCTGTGTCTCTCTCGGTACCTGTGGCTCTCTCGGTCCCTGTCTCTCTCTCTCAACCCTGTGTCTCTCTCGGTCCTGGTGTCTCTCTCGGTCCCGGTGTCTCTCTCTCCGTCCCTGTGTCTCTCTCAGTCCCTGTGTCTCTCTCTCGGTCCCTGTGTCTCTCTCGGTCCCTGTGTCTCCCTCTCGGTCCCTGTGTCTCTCTCTCTCAGTCCCTGTGTCTCTCTCGGTCACTGTCTCTCTCTCGGTCCCTGTGTCTCTCTCGGTCCTGTGTCTCTCTCGGTCCCTGTGTCGCTCTCTCTCGCTCCCTGTCTTTCTCTCTCGGACGATTGTGTCTCTCACTCGGTCCCTGTCTCTCTCTCTCGGTCCCTGTCTCTCTCTCGGTCCCTGTGTCTCAGTCGTTCCCTATCTCTCTCTCTCAGTTTCAGTGTCTCTGTCGGTCCCTGTGACTCTCTCTGGGTCCCTGTGTCTCACCTCAGGTCCCTGTGTCTCTCTCACTCGGACCCTGTCTCTCTCTCTCGGTCACTGTGTTTCTCTCGGTCCCTCTGTCTCTCTCTCGGTCCCTGTGTCTCTCTCTGTCCCTTTGTCTCTCACTCGGTCCCTGTGTCTCACTCGGTCCCTGTGTCTCTGCCGGTCCCTGTCTCTCTCTCTCAGTCCCTGTGTCTCTCTCTCTGTCCTGGTGTCTCTCTCTTGGTCCCTGTGTCTCTCTCTCGGTCCCTGTGTCTCACTCGGTCCCTGTGTCTCTCCCGGTCCCTGTCTCTCTCCTCCCATCCCTGTGTCTCTCTCTCAGTCCTGTGTCTCTCTCTCTCGGACCCTGTGTCCTCTCTCAGTCCCTGTGTCTCTCTCGATCCCTGTGTCTCTCTCTCGGTCCCTGTGTCTCTCTCTCTCGGACCCTGTGTCTCTCTCAGTCCCTGTGTCTCTCTCGGTCACTGTGTCTTTCTCTCGGTCTCTGTGTCTCTCTCGGTCCCTGTGACTCGCTCAGTCCCTGTGTCTCTCACTCGGTCCCTGTGTCTCTCTCTCTCGGTCCCTGTGTCTCTCTGGTCCCTGTGTCTCTCTCTCGTTCCCTGTGTCTATCTCTCGGTCCCTGTGTCTCTCTCAGTCCCTGTGTCTCGCTCAGTCCCGTGTCTCTCACTCGGGCCCTGTCTCTCTCTCTCGGTCCCTGTGTCTCTCTCTCTCTCAGTGCCCGTGTCTCTCTCTCGGTCCCTGTGTCTCTCTCGGTCGCTGTGTCTCTCTCTGTCCCTGTGTCTCCCTCTCACTCCTGTGTCTCTCTCGGTCGCTGTGTCTCTCTCTGTCCCTGTGTCCTCCCTCTCACTCTGTGTCTCTCTCGGTCCCTGTGTCTCTCTCGGTCACTGTCTCTCTCTCAGTCCCTGTGTCTCTCTCGGTCCCTGTGTCTCAGTCGCTCCCTGTCACTCTCTCGGTCCCTGTGTCTCACTCGGTCCCTGTGTCTCTCTCTCTGACCCTGTCTCTCTCTCTCGGTCCCTGTGTCTCACTCGGTCCCTGTGTCTCTCTCTCGGTCCCTGTGTCTCTCTCTCGGTCCCTGTCCCTCTCTCTCGGTCACTGTGTTTCTCTCGGTCCTGTGTCTCACTCGGTGCCTGTGTCTCTCTCTCTGACCCTGTCTCTCTCTCCCCGGTCCCTGTCTCTCTCTCTCAGTCCCTGTGTCTCTCTCTCTGTCCTGGTGACTCTCTCTCGTCCCTGTTTCTCTCTCTCGGTCACTGTGTCTCCCTCTCTCAGTCCCTGTGTCTCTCTCTCTCAGTCCCTGTGTCTCTCTCTCACTCGGTCCCTGTGTCTCTCTCTCTCGGACCCTGTCGCTCTCTCTCGGTCCTGAGTCTCACTCGGTCCCTGTCACTCTCTCGGTCCCTGTGTCTCTCTCTCGGTCCCTGTCCCTCTCTCTCGGTCACTGTGTTTCTCTCGGTCCCTGTGTCTCACTCGGTCCCTGTGTCTCTCCCGGTCACTGTCTCTCTCTCTCAGTCCCTGTGTCTCTCTCTCTGTCCTGGTGACTCTCTTGGTCCCTGTGTCTCTCTCTCAGTCCCTGTGTCTCTCTCTCTCAAGTCCCTGTGTCTCTCTCTCACTCGGTCCCTGTGTGTCTCTCTCTCGGACCCTGTCTCTCTCTCTCGGTCCCTGTGTCTCACTCGGTCCCTGTCACTCGCTCAGTCCCTGTGTCCTCTCACTCGGTCCCTGTGTCTCTCTCTCGGTCCCTGTGTGTCTCTCTCTCGGTCCCTGTGTCTCTCTCGGTCCCTGTGTCTCTCTCTCGGTCCCTGTGTCTCTCTCGGTCGCTGTGTCTCACTCGGTCACTCGGTCCCTGTGTCTCTCTCGGTCCCTGTGTCTCCCTCTCACCCCTGTGTCTCTCTCGGTCCCTGTGTCTCTCTCCGGTGACTGTCTCTCTCACTATCCCTGTGTCTCTCTCTGTCTCTGTGTCTCACTCGGTCCCTGTGTCTCTCTCGGTCTATGTGTGTCTCTCGTCCCTGTTCTCTCACTCGGTCCCTGTCTCTCTCTCTTGGTCCCTGTGTCTCACTCGGTCCCTGTCTCTCTCTCTCAGTTTCCATGTGTCTGTCGTTCCCTGTGTATCTCTCTCGGTCCCTGTGACCTCTCGGTCCCTGTGACTCTCCTCGGTCCCTGTGTCTCTCTCGGTCCCTGTGTCTCTCTCGGTCCTTGTGTCTCTCTCTCGGTCCTGTGTCTCTCTCTCTCTCAGTCCCTGTGTCTCTCTCGGTCACTGTCTCTCTCTCGGTCCCTGTGTCTCTCTCGGTCCCTGTGTCTCTCTCGGTCGCTGTGTCTCTCTCGATCCCTGTGTCTCTCCTCGGTCGCTGTGTCTCACTCGGTCCCTGTGTCTCTCTCGGTCCTTGTGTCTGTCTCTCGGTCCCTGTGTCTCTCTCTCTCTCAGTCCCTGTGTCTCTCTCGGTCACTGTCTCTCTCTCGGTCCCTGTGTCTCTCTCGGTCTCTGTGTCTCACTCGGTCCCTGTGTCTCTCTCGGTCCCTGTGTCTGTCTCTCGCTTCCTGTCTTTCTCTCTCGGACGATTGTGTCTCTCACTCGGTCCCTGTCTCTCTCTCGGTCCCTGTGTCTCTCTCGGTCCTTGTGTCTCTCTCGGTCCCTGTGTCTCTCTCGGTCCCTGTGTCTCTCTCTCTCGCTCCCTGTCTTTCTCTCTCGGACGATTGTGTCCTCTCACATCGGTCCCTGTCTCTCCCTCTCGGTCCCTGTCTCTCTATCGGTCCCTGTGTCTCAGTCGTTCCTATCTCTCTCTCTCAGTTTCAGTGTCTCTGTCGGTCCCTGTGACTCTCTCTGGGTCCCTGTGTCTCACTCGGTCCCTGTGTCTCTCTCACTCGGACCCTGTCTCTCTCTCTCGGTCACTGTGTTTCTCTCGGTCCCTCTGTCTCTCTCTCGGTCCCTGTGTCTCTCTCTGTCCCTTTGTCTCTCTCTTGGTCCCTGTGTCTCTCTCTCGGTCCCTGTGTCTCACTCGGTCCCTGTGTCTCTCCCGGTCCCTGTCTCTCTCTCTCAGTCCCTTTGTCTCTCTCTCTGTCCTGGTGTCTCTCTCTCGGTCCCTGTGTCTCTCTCTCGGTCCCTGTGTCTCTCTCGGTCCTGGTGTCTCTCTTGGTCCCAGTGTCTCTCCCCAGTCCTGTGTCTCTCTCTCAGTCCCTGTGTCTCTCTCTCTCGGACACTGTGTCTCTCTCAGTCCCTGTGTCTCTCTCGATCCTGTGTCTCTCTCTCGGTCCCTGTGTCTCTCTCTCTCGGACCCTGTGTCTCTCTCAGTCCCTGTGTCTCTCTCGGTCACTGTGTCTTTCTCTCGGTCCCTGTGTCTCTCTCGGTCCCTGTGACTCGCTCAGTCCCTGTGTCTCTCACTCGGTCCCTGTGTCTCTCTCTCAGTCCCTGTGTCTCTCTCGGTACCTGTGGCTCTCTCGGTCCCTTGTCTCTCTCTCTCAACCCTGTGTCTCTCTCGGTCCTGGTGTCTCTCTCGGTCCCGGTGTCTCTCTCTCCGTCCCTGTGTCTCTCTCAGTCCCTGTGTCTCTCTCTCGGTCCCTGTGTCTCTCTCGGTCCCTGTGTCTCCCTCTCGGTCCCTGTGTCTCTCTCTCTCAGTCCCTGTGTCTCTCTCGGTCACTGTCTCTCTCTCGGTCCCTGTGTCTCTCTCGGTCCCTGTGTCTCTCTCGGTCCCTGTGTCTCTCTCTCTCGCTCCCTGTCTTTCTCTCTCGGACGATTGTGTCTCTCACTCGGTCCCTGTCTCTCTCTCTCGGTCCCTGTCTCTCTCGGTCCTTGTGTCTCTCTCGGTCCCTGTGTCTCTCTCAGGTCCCTGTGTCTCTCTCTCGCTCCCTGTCTTTCTCTCTCGAACGATTGTGTCTCTCACTCCGGTCCCTGTCTCTCTCTCTCGGTCCCTGTCTCTCTCTCGGTCCCCTGTGTCTCAGTCGTTCCCTATCTCTCTCTCTCAGTTTCAGTGTCTCTGTCGGTCCCTGTGTCCTCACTCGGTCCCTGTGTCTCTCTCACTCGGACCCCTGTCTCTCTCTCTCGGTCACTGTGTTTCTCTCGGTCCCTCTGTCTCTCTCTCGGTCCCTGTGTCTCTCTCTGTCCCTTTGTCTCTCACTCGGTCCCTGTGTCTCACTCGGTCCCTGTGTCTCTGCCGGTCCCTGTCTCTCTCTCTCAGTCCCTGTGTCTCTCTCTCTGTCCTGTGTCTCTCTCTTGGTCCTGTGTCTCTCTCTCGGTCCCTGTGTCTCACTCGGTCCTGGTGTCTCACTCGGTCCCTGTGCTCTTCTTCTTTTCTCCCGGTCCCTGTCTCTCTCTCTCGGTCCCTGTGTCTCTCTCGGTCCTGGTGTCTCTCTTGGTCCCTGTGTCTCTCCCAGTCCCGTGTCTCTTCTCAGTCCCTGTGTCTCTCTCTCTCGGACCCTGTGTCTCTCTCAGTCACTGTGTCTCTCTCGATCCCTGTGTCTCTCTCTCGGTCCCTGTGTCTCTCTCTCTCGGACCCTGTGTCTCTCTCGGTCACTGTGTCTTTCTCTCGGTCCCTGTGTCTCTCTCAGTCCCTGTGTCTCTCTCGGTCACTGTGTCTTTCTCTTGGTACCTGTGTCTCTCTCGGTCCTGTGACTCGCTCAGTCCCTGTGTCTCTCACTCGGTCCCTGTGTCTCTCTCTCTCGGTCACACAGTGAGCACGTGA